>JAQIWN010004457.1:0-11204 GCA_034699025.1 Entomobrya cf. arborea Gr-Col-00668 | reverse complement strand
TGTTTGGTGTATTTTTGTTTAAAAACTACTGACAACTGTAAAAAATCTCAGTCAAGGTGATAAGCTTAGATTTTTCCCATTGCTTTTCAAACACCTTTTAAAATACTCAGCTCTAATTAGTGGAGATAACCAGGAGTGGTGCAGAAATGCAGGTAAAGTAATTATCAAAATTGTCAAGTGGTGGTGATGAAAGGGAGACGATTTTTCAAAACGTTAGGATTTGTAGTATTTTTGACTGATTGCTTGATAGTTAACTGATTTAAACGATAAATTGGCAGAGTTGGAGTTAAGGATCGATGGTGAATAAGGTAAATTAAGAGATACGAGGAAAGGTAGCGATAAAGTGGAATCAAAATTTCATAGAATTAAGTTAAGTTGTATTTAATGTTTCTCAATTTATAATTCTAAGATATGCTCAATCTGTAGGTAATTATCTTAGTCCCAAAATCAAAATCAACATAATCATTCTGCTCCTTTTCTTTAAATTTAATCCTTTTCCGAAAGAAATGATAATGATAATGAACATGTAAAATCGAAATTTACCAAATGAATTCCATTAAACTTTTAAATATTTTAAAGAACTGACTCTTTCATGTAATATGAAGCGCTTTATATACTTTTCAAACTTGAAAAATTATAGTCTTTTTTCCCGGCGTTTATTTTTTTCACGGAATTTTTTAATTACTTATTGTTCACAGTGCCTTCCTAGAAAATAAATCATTATTAACTTAACCATACAAATTAATTTTGAAGCTAACGAAAGCAACTTCGGAGATGGCACTCGTAAAATACTTCTATTAACTATTAAACAACTTAAAATAGTCCAAGTTACTGTTAGCTACCATTTCATTTAAAAAAATAAGTCTGACTAGGGAACTCAAAAAAATGCCAATCGCAAATCACCAAGTTCATAGTAAATTCTAGGTCAATTTTACGTGTAGATTAAGATGTTGGAAACCTTTTACTGTAAAAGGAATATACATATATACTACAAGCATTTTAAACTTTTCAGAGGAATAACAAATTTAGCTGTGTGGGCTATTTAGGCCATATTATCAGTAAATATTCGTCTTATGTGACCATTTCAAGGCAAACAGACATAAATGAATATTTTCTGACAATTCAACTGATAGGCTCAGCGTTATATTATCCATTATTTCAAGTTGGTCTTATCATGTACAAAACTACATAACTACGTAGTAAATTAGTCTTTTCATTGTACATTAAAAGGTTTTCAGAATCGTAATCTACTAGTAAAAATGACCTAGAATTGACTTTCACTTTCTGATTTGCATGTGGCATTTTTTGAGCTCCCGTATGAGTTTTTAAAGCTTCAATTCAAATAAAAATTGGTTAGAAGCATTATTGTTCTTATAAGTTTCAATCGTAAATAAATTAAATTTCACATGTTTTCATCAGAATAACTACAGAGCGATATGAGTGATGAGCATTCTGTGCCATTCAATTCATTATCAAACTTTTATCAATTGTCATTTTATGAAATGTATACAGATATTTTACAAATTTAAATCAATTTTTCCCAGTTTTACTTGTATTTCAAAATCCTAACTGGTCAAATGTTTTACACTTCTCATCTATTTTCTTTGCTTGTTAGTCAAATTAATCAAACTCTTCGAAAAGTAAACTTGCAGATGACTTTCTACTTCTTCACATGTATTCTGACAAGGCTTTATATACATTTTCAGTTTTAAGTCATTTCGTTCACCATTGCCTTCATCGCATTAATTTTTACAATGAAATTGTTTAAGCACTTATTGTTCTAAATTTACTATTATCCAAACAAACTGAAATTCAGCGAAACATAGCTAATGAGAAAACGCTAACCTGCTCAAAAGGTATAATTATATTTTCCCAAAATTATATAGTTGTTTTGGTCAACGCAAAGGCAGAAGACATCAATCTTTGAATTTAATACAGAATATATTATTCAAGTGTTCCACTATTTCATTTTAAACCTTTTTTAAAGTGTGATATTCAAAAATAGGGAAATGCAATTTTATAAACTTCACATATTCTATTGTGCCAAATTGAGGTCCTGGTTTCTTTATAAACATTTCACTTCTTTCTATAGACACGTAGAATAATAATGTATTATAATTAATTTACCTGATTGGTTTTGATTAAATTTTTAGTAAAAATAAGCCCAAATGTTTTTTAATATATCAAATTTAATAAAAAAGAACAGATTATATGGATGTTTAACTACAAAGTTTTTAAAAATTGGTGAAGTAGTTTTTTTTAGGTATTTAATTTCAAAGTTTTCTAAATTTCCAAACTTAGAAAGTTAGTAGTAAAAAACCAGACGGTATAATTTTTTGATTTTTACAATAGAAGTATAGATACTGATGTATTTCAAGAAACTAGTGAGAATAGTAAAATATTTTATAGAGATATTTCAAAAAATTAAAACCAATCCATGTTGCAGTTGCTCAACTTATGTAAAAAAAATTAATTGGTTTTAAACACTTTTAGAATTTTTTTCCAATTGCCTAATCATATAAAATATTTATATTTGGTACAAAGAGCTGAAGTCTTCATGAACTCTTACATTACATTATATTCTCAGTTGAGTGTTTATGTAGGGGTAAGAAACAAGTATTATGGTTTCACGTTTTAATAGTAAAGATTTGTATGATGAATAGAATGCAAGTGTAAAAACTTAAATAAATCTATTTTGAGACAAATGAGAACTATTTTTGAGGATGAACATCTCAATGTGCTAAATTATAACAGGAAAATGAAGAATTAACTTTAAATTTTGTGCAAGCTATGAATTAAATATAGTACGAATACATTCAGAAAAGCAAAGCAGTTGTTATTTGATTTATGGCATATTATCGTAACAACCACTTTTTACGATTAGAATTGATCAGGACTAATGACAAATTTCAATATTTATTTGATGCATATATATTTGAATGTAGCTGACGAAATCTAAAATATATTTATCATTCCCGAAGTCCAAAAAGGACTCTAAAAATGTCCAGACACTGCACCACATTCCGCGGTCTGAAGTCAGAAGTAAGAAGAAGTTATCTTAAATTTGTGCACTAGCTTATGCAATGTGTGTGGTATAACACCCGTGTTCACAAGGGGGGGTGGGGGGGATTGTTGACGCATGGTAGAATAAGTGTGTTGTGGTATGGGTGTGGTAACCGAATGCCCATGTTTGAAAGCCAGTAAAAACGCTCAGGGCATTACTGATTCACTGATCGATTGAACGATTTTTGAGGCAACGTTGTGCTATTAGTCAGCTTTTCTTCACAAATTCACACGCTACAGAAACTATGCTAATATTTAAGTAAACCATGATCCACACTAGCTTATGAACCGGTTTTTGTCCAGAAAATTTAGCTCCAAACTAATGGGAACCTTTTTGTTCATTGTCCAGTTGAATAATCTTAACTCAGATTACAGAAAGAATTACTTACCACCTCAGAACTACCATTATCCGTCTAGGGAACTGCGGAAAAAGTTATCTTTAATTTATTGCAATATTTATGTAATTGCATTAATTCAGTAAATTTTCTCCGACTTTAGAGGCAACTTTGTGTAATAAGCCTACATTTTATATTCAATTCACACTTTTTCAAAACCATGTTATCATTTTAGGAAACCATGAACTGTACCAATATGTTTTAGATAAGAGTGCACTGTGATGGAAACCATTATACCATTCAAAAGCTTAAAATTTAGTCTTAGATAATTACCGCATAAAGATCTACTTATAAAATCGTTTTATTTATGTTTAATGCGTCAGAGTAATTGTAAGAAAATGAATTTACTCTAAGACGACTAAATGGTCATGCAACTACAAGTAGAAAAAAACTGTCTTAAATTAAAGCAACACAGATTGTAATTAAACTGATAACTCGAGAACTATTTTAATACAAATTTAATTCCTAATATTGTATAGTTTGATGAATTGTGTTCCCATTTGATATATTATGGATATGTTATATATTATAATTTACTATGGGGCCAGTTACGTATCAATATTAACTAGTAAATCAGTGAGTTAACTAGGGAGAGTTCTTTAGACATTTCAGTGAGAAGCAAGTATTTTTTCACAGTGTAAAGGATTCTGACTTGGCGTCTATAAAGATCAAGATTAACAAAAAAATCAATTTCGATTAAGAATACTTCTTAAGAAATTTAATTTATAAAATTTCAATTGAAATAGAGTAAAACATGTAGAAATAGGAAATGATTCATTTACTACAATGCTTTTGTACATGGACTGATGCAACAATGTTTATCATGGTTATGTATTATGATATGGGAAATGCCCAAAAGAAAATTATATGACGTGAAAAATGACACCAGAAACTTTCCTAATGATTAAGAAACCGGTAAGACTTGTGCAAATTTTGACGTAAATGATGAACTATTAAGTGCACTTTAAATTATTCAATCGTAATTAAATTCGACTTACATAATGTTCATGTTCAACTGCAATTGGATAAGTTGCGAAACTCTTGTCATGTTTTATATAAGCTATAATTAAATTTCAAAACCACCGCAGTTTGAATTTTGTTATCAAGGTTGTTGAAGAAGCTCTAACAATTTTATTTACAAAATCTGCAGTTGAGTGAAACGTCGGAAAATAACTTCTTAGAGGGATTTGTTAATGCTGTTTCCATAAAAAACTGTGTAAAACAAGAACAATGGAAATAAATTAATTTCAATGTAATGGTTTTAGATAAGTTTTCCATGCGCGTTAAAAAAGACGCAATGTCTGTTAAAAACTATCAAATTTTTTCTAGAATTTCCCAAATATTTTAATGAAATAAATAATAAGTTTGATTGGTTTTTTTGTAGACATGGATTTTTGGGAGCAAGTGGCTATGGCACAACAACAATTCTTTCATGCATTGTTGGTCTAACAAAATGGGACTTTGGCCAGGTTTTAGTATTTGGCAAAAAACTAGGCTGAAAGGAAAGTGGAATTCGTGGTAAAGTTTTAGGATATATGCTACAGGTAGTCACGAACACCAAATTTTCTATATCGAGTTTGGTGTTTTTAAACATGTTATTCTTTTACATTTTATAGGATCTTGCGCTTTACAACCAATTATTGATAATGGAAACCGTGAAATTTTATGGAACACTTTACAACATGCCCAGGTGTTTAGACGGTTGGTCTGGATCCAGTTTTACGAGAAAAGAATTTTAAATCTTAATACTAATTTTGATAAAGCTACGTATACAAATATACAGTGAACATACCTATACTTCCAGTAAATGGAACTATCTATACCAAATTGAATTGGGAACTATAAAAATCATTACAACGCATTATACTGAAGAAGCTCGTTACACGGATATGGTAATACATTATTACATCAATTTGTTGGTACAAATTTTGGGAAAGCCCATTAATTTAAAAACTGAATGATTTTTACCTTTAATTGTAAGATTGGCTTGCCGAGACGAGGATGCATGCTTGTAGAAGAAAGTCCTACGAACATATTGAATCGTTACGAAAGGGACTTGCTTGAACAATTAATTATACAAATTTGCAGATTGGATCAAGTGTAAACTGGTACTATAACTGACAAGTTTTAAAGGCGTTTAAAAAAATTAAAATCACAACCTTTTCCAAAACCAAACAAAAATTTCTGACTGTCTTTTTAACTGAACGTTCGAGGTTGCTTATAACGATAGTAATGAAACCTGCTATACTAAGAACTGTCACGCTCTCGTTTGTTGGATCCGAGCCTCTAGGTTTACCACTTGTTATTATCAATCATGAAGTTGATAACTGGATCACGGCATGTGATTCTACTTATAACCATACATATCTTAAAATCGAGCTAATTTCTGCTTGTCAACTTACTTCCGGTATGAAACCTCAAAAGTTGAGTTACCAATATTTAAATCAGGTTAAAAAGGATAATTTAGTCGACCTGGTAATTATGTTTTGGAATTATGAATTCGAAAAACTTAAATTGGCTACTTTTTCCGACTTGTTTTTAAATAAACAATTAAACTCCCTATTTTAGATATCATTTAACACGGAAGACGATGCCCGAGTACAAGTAAATTTGGATAACCACTGGGGTTTTATGGTAATCCCTGAAAAATTCTCGCAAAATTTCGGTGAGCCTCTACTAGCAAAGCAATACGCCATTAATAAGTCGATTGAAGGCTCTCGAATTCCAATTCACTTGGATTATTCGCGTAAGTTTAAAAATAATATTTAATGCATGTTTTCTATGGGTATTTATTATTCATTTTAGACGTTTTTTTGTTGATTTAGAGTAAATATCAAGGTCATTCGTTATCCGAAACTTTTGCATGTTTATTTATTTTCAGCTTCGTATTTGTTTTCGTTAGCTCCGTTTCCGGATTATTTATAATTTCAGATAATTGCTTTTTACGATTAAAATTACTTATTTAACACTATTTTGTGTAGTTGATCTTCATTATTTTTTCTAATTTCCAGACCGCAGACAAGGGACACTGAGTAGAGCAACAGTAGCTGGTCTATCCTGCTTTACTGTAATATCAAGCCCTATAATCGTCCAGGCAGTTATAATTATAGCCAAACTAGCTCTCCGGGACGTTGTAGTCTACCTTATTTTTTCCATTTTTCCAAGCACTGTCCTTATATTAAATGGCGGTTTTGTTTGGCCTACAGATGCAATGACAAATATTTGCAAACTGCTGGAAGCATACTTTCAACAAATCTACACATACATTTGTGAAGATCAGCAATTGTAAGAGGAATGTGAATAGAGCATTCATCAATTTGGCCTGGAATTTTGGTTTCTGTGCTATGGGCTGTGGGATTGGTTATCTTAAGTGTGATACTCTATCGTAAGAAGGCTTGATAAACAATACAAACCAATTTTACACTAAAATTGCTAAAAAAAACTTACACTAAAAAATTTATAGCAGCTTATTTTAATTACAAGCGTTACCTTTTGCGCATGATGTAACAAATGAAAATTTAAATTTAATATATTTTATTGAAAACATAACTTTACTTGTTCTACTTCCTGTTAGCCAAATTTCTTTGTATACATTTAGAATATAGAGAAATTTATTGTTTTGATTGACTTTCTCACATTTTTGTTACGTATAATTTATTTTCAGATTGTGTATCGTATATTGTTCAATCGTAATCACAAAGGAATCCATAGTCAAGTACACGTTCTTTAAGTATTATACTATAACTTAATTTCAAAATTGAATGCTACAAGTTTTATTATTTATTTGTTTATCTGCATTATTTGGTTTTACAATATTATGAAGTAGTACTCTGACAATTATGAGCTTTGAAGTGATTTTCATCGTGAAATTTGCTGTTTACATTCCAAACTTTTTCAAAAAAATCAAAACTGTAATTTTCAGAATAAACGTTTGACAATTTATTTGAACATTGTGTTAGATGATTTAAGAAAGTAACCAAAATAAACACGTAAATGTTAATAAAATCCATCAATTATAACAAAATATTCAATATATGATGATGACGTGCTTACATATATTACATTTATATAGCAACAAAATTAAATTCGAACATTATCTTTGAAAAATTCAGAACAGTAAATTAATATTAATTGTTTGGTTTATAAGAAAGCTTATAATATTTAAAGCGGTATTTCTTTCATAAAAGTTTGCATAACTAATATATATACGGGTTTCACGACAACTTATTATTTTACGTTTACATTCACGTTTGTGAAAACCAGTATTCCTTTTTTCAAGTAAGGAATTGAGAAGCATCAAGGTTTGTCTACTAATATCGTTAACTTTTCCAGGAATTACATAACCAATTGCCAATACACCATAAGCATTAACAACTGTATACAAACAAAGTACTAGACCTTCAAAAGAAGTTGACGCCCTAAGTTTTGGATTAATGAGTATTACAGCTGGCACAATACAAGCAGACATTAGTATTGGCTTAAAGTGAACTGCATACTTTTCTTGAAAGCAATTGTTAATTCTTTGCGTGTGCAACTGTATCCAATGGTATTTTGAAACGAAAATTTTAACATTGTCATTAAAATTATTATTGGAGTATCCACTAGATATTTTATATACAGTAGTGTATAGCTCCTTTGAAATATTATTCAGAACTATGTAACAGCAAAACATTCCTTGGTTCCAAAGTAAAGCTGCAAAGTTACATGCTATCATGACATCCCATGTTTCATAAATTGTCAGAAGGATTCTAAGAAATTTTAATGGTATAGAACATTCATAACTTTGTAGTTGTATAATATATAACGTTACAGGGTCTAGCCCTTCAACCATCGAAAAAACTGCATAGAACACTGGTACAAAAATCCCTATAAGGGGAACGTTGAAAAACATAAATTGAATAAGACGTGAGGATTTAGCAGCTGGAAGTGTAAATAATGTGTTAATAATATTTACATAATCCTTGCACTTATCATAAAGAAAACAAGTAGTTGTAATGAAAGTTTGGGCCATTAGCAGAAAAAAGAATGTGGAAATCATGGTGTCTCCTGTAACTTTGTTTTCACCAGTTTTCACCTGATATGCAAGTAAGCCAATTTGTAGTAAGCGGACCAGTATATGTACCTGTTGTACTATTTTAAGTCGTTTTAAGGAAGCAGGATACTTTTGATTTAGTTCCAGAAGTTTGGCTGGGTTTTCACTTGGTAAGAACATGTCAAGGGATCCAGGAATTTGGTTTATGAAATTTATTTGGAAGCGTAGAAGGCCCGGTAGTTTATTTTTTTGTGTATGATTTATTTTAGCACATTTGGTTTTAAAGGTAAAATTTTCCATTTTGGTTTGGGTTGGGGCTATTCTGTTGTGTTGAATGTTGGTAAAAGCAAGCACTAGTGCGACAAGGAGTACAATTTAAAGTTTGGTGTTGGTTTGCTGAGTATTGCTCATGGAAGCGAAACGACACTTAGAAATTGTTTCGAAGTAAAATAGATAAAATTTGATCGTGATAAAAATTCCTCGTGTCCAGCTAAAATCCTCCCCAAAAATTCAGACAAGTTCTAATATTTGCTAAAGTCAAGAAAATAAATTACTAGCGCGGAAAAGATTGTCTAAAAACAATTTATGTAACAACTACGTAGGTAGTTTTAGTAAAATTTACAATTATTTAAACACGGATATTTCCGTGTTGAAAAGACACAAGAATCAAAAGTTGGTTAACTAACGTAAGGTAGCAAAAAGGCCTTCGTAAATATTTTGCTTATGTATTTGATCATACGTAAAAGCTGTGAGTAAAGATGTAAAATTGAAAGAACTTCCACTTAAACATCATAATATAGTATATCTAATTTGATTGTATTTTTGGCACTCTCAAAAGTTTGTCGTAAGACATGAACTATGTTAAAAATCTAGTATTATGTGCTAGCTTGGTGTACTTCAAAACATTGATTTTTTAACATTTTGTTCGGATGATAAATGGGCGGTATATATAAAGCCAAGCGTTCATGAACAAATTAAAGTTTACTTATGTAAGTTTAGAGTAGCAATATTTCATTTCCCTTGTTTTATTATAACACGGAATAAAACATGCTAAATAGTGTGTACATTTAGGCACAATTCCCTACGTAATCTAGAGTGTTATAGAACACTATTTTATATGTCGCTAAAATGACTTTTGTTTAGTCAAATACTCCAAAAGTACATGATAGGGGAAATTATAATACAAATACAAATATGCAAACATTTTAAGTTTGTTTTTGATTGATTTACATTTATAATCCTTTAACTCCCTGTCAATCATATAAGTTTGAAACAACGGTCGGTTTTGGACTTTGTCTTTCCTGCAAAAACAATGGACGTAACACATAAAAAAACAAATATTTAGTCATATAAAGCCAGTATCGACGTTTAGTCTAACACGTAATTTTAACATAATAAATTTTGTGGATACATCGCGAAAGTACTAGAGACAATGCTGTCGCCACCACAAAAACTAATTTCGTCTTCGGTTTCTTTTGAGCTACTTTTCGAGCACACGTTTTCTAAAAACAAGCAATACTATTAAAAATAAGATAAGTATCTGCTTATAAAGCAGTCTGGTTGGGACATGGAGACATACTTAAGCATTGTATTGATAAAAATCCCCATGTAGTATAAGTATTAATATGATAACGTTTCTATTCAAAAACAAGTGAGAAAAACAAAACAAGTTTGTTGCAAAGTTCAAAAGTTCAAAGAAAGACCAAACCATTAAGCTGTCCGGAAATAATAAAAATTAATATTGGTAAATGATATTAGAAACATTATAAATTTAGACTTTATTTTTGCTTGGTATACTATCGCCTACGTAGAAATACCAATGGAATATATGTTGCGGAAACCGCTTATTTTCAAAGGGTCAGACATGTTTTATTATTTATGAGATAATCTACAAGAATTCATAGCATTTTCTTCTTTTTTTGGATTGTTTTCATAAATTCAGAAGTATGGGTAGTTTATTTTTTTTTAAATATTCATACTATTTTCAAAATTCTGTATCTCTCCAAGTCAATTTATATCTAGCGTAAGTTCTCATATGAGTTTATTATTTTAGGAATCCCAACTTACGAAATGTATACCCACTTACATTACAACCCTGTATAAAGATTTCTTGATCAGAGCTAAGATTTCTTCATATTTACCTAACATGCTTGTGTTTAATCGAAGACAAATCTAAAATTAAAAATGCAGTCATGTTGCCATGTAAAATTCTTCCACATATTTTTGGCTCCTACATTTTTTAGTTCACATTGTATAGAATTCCAAACTGTAAAATCTCTGATAGGACAGTATTACAATGCAATTTCGTATAAAAATTTAATACTGAAAACATAAATTAATTTTTAAAATTGTAAACTTCCTATCTGACTGGTGAAAAGCGATCCATATACCAACACGTAGATTGGATGGCATTCAGGAGTTATATTTTTGTATTTAGACTTATGTAAACCACACATGGTGCTAAAAATTTTAGTAAGTATTGTTGCAAAGGTATTGTTAAGAGTCAAAAATAAACAAAAAAGTTAAACTATATTTATGAATGTGCCTTTTAAAATACTAAATGTAACGCATTTTATTATTGCTGGTAAATAGTTATCTAGTTTATTTGCGTAGGCAATCGGCAACAACGGAACGTCACAAATAACGTGTACATTACGATTCCTTACTCAAATAGGATACATAATTTAAGTAGGCTTATCGTTGACTACTTTTAC
>JAQIWN010004456.1:0-11204 GCA_034699025.1 Entomobrya cf. arborea Gr-Col-00668 | reverse complement strand
TTCATTTATTAGAAAAATTAATAGAAATATGTGAAGATAATCATGATATTTTCAAACACATTTATTAGCTACGTTTTTAAAAAAAAAATGTATGTCCTGTATGATATTCCAAATTAATTTATACAACATGATATGTTTGTAATTATGAGGTTATGTTTTTGTAAAATAAATCATTGTATGATTTATCTTTTTAAGGGCGAAAGGGTGTGAAGTCTCGTGCTTCATTATTATAATTTTTCCTGCGAATGCAGATGATATTAAAAATGCAAAGTAATGAACCTTACTTGAAAGTTCATTGTTTAAAATACTTTACTTGTTAGTCAAGTAAAACGATCCACTTTACGTGACTAACAAGCAGAATGAAATAATACACGCAGCAGAGTGATCTGCTGCGAGTATAAAAAGCCACGGCCAAAGCCGTGAAGTGGTCATTTTGTCATATACTGGTTTCCCAAGTCGTTTCAATTAAAACTTGAAGCTCTCAACCTTCTGACAATTCCTCCAGTTGAGCTCGCTCCTGGGAAGATTGAAATATTTATATTCCTGGAAACTTTGGATTCCCTTTTACAAGATGTTCCAAAGTTCCCAATCTATTTTACTAAAAACACCCTGAACCTGAAAAGAGGATAAATCCTTAATATCCATAAAAAACCATTAGTCTTCTCGTCTTTTTATTATTACCACCTTGATCGCATAATACATGCATGGCCTACGGCTGTACAGGAGAACACCTTGTTTAACATTAAATATTATCCCTTACTAAAGGAAGTATCATATCATATATCACCGGGAACCTTACAATATATATGTTTCCGATTTTTTGGTATGTTGTATCAAGTTGTGGTAAGTCTATCATTGATGAGTTTGGAACAAAAACTAGAACCTTCAAGAAATATTTACCAGTTATCCATATAAAAATACAAGTTGTGTGGGAAACTCGTTTGTATACTTTGCTTGGTACATGGTATACAGCTTTATGAATATTGTTTCGAATTCTAAATTTAATAAATAAAAACTTATTTACTCACATTGTTCTAATTATATAATTTCCTGTGTCTCCCACAACTTGTAGGTCACAGTCACAAGACAACCAGTTAATTCATTCTAAATGCAGATTCAGGTATAGAATATTCTGGAATATTTTTTGCTCTGTTTGTCAATTAGTGTGAAAAACGATTAATGCTGGTATATTATGTCGTAATAGTATAATGTAAATGTGTAGCTAGAGAATATAAATTCTGACTCTGAAGTGGCTTTACAAGGGAGAAAAATTAGATAATACATTGTAAAAGTTAGGTGTCGTGTCATATCATGTCACACGGCAGGATATAAGTAGAATATGGTTCGAAACTAGTATTACAATTTGATAAACATCATTACAACCAACTAACGATTATCAAAAATATTTAACTTGCTAATATTGGTTATTGTTTCGTGATCGAGTAGATTGGTACTTAGAAATTTTTGCACTTATGTTAAATTATTATTACTTTGAACACAAAAAGTAAAAAAAAACTTCAAGTGATGATTAAATTAGGCACAAATCGAAATGAAACATTATTGCTACACGGAAGACATTTTTACCTTTATAGCATAGCAACTACACTTTACCCATGTTAACAGATTTAAATAACAAATTTTAGTGTTTTTAAGAACTAAAAATAGATGTTTAATGAAAAAGGCAACTAATGCTGACTCTTATGAAATATTCCACAGTGAACTACCACATAAATTAATAAAGGCAGGGTTTTTATTAGTTTAGCTTCGATTTTTGTATTTTACGTAATTTTTGAGCTTTTGCGTCATATATATAGGTTTAGAATAAACCGTGGTTATAAGACTTTATTCAAGGGTTTATTATAATCGTTGTTTCATACGTGATAATTTTTTCCGATTTTAAAAATTCTGTTCTATGACGGTTTAATTGTGAATTTCTATCTAAATTTTGTTAGCATTTTTTTACCAGTTTTTGTGCTAATGCCACTAAAAATATTCCAATTTGTTATTCAATAATTCGCAGCATTTCAAAATGTTTAAATATATATTAAAACATGTTCCATTTTCTTGTTATTTCAAAATCAGATTTTTTTATAAATTAATTTTACATGCACAACACAATATGAGCGCAATTACCGTCTTGTGTACTCAGCAAGTTAACACGGATGTAAAAATGGGCCATTAATTTGATTTGGCAATTAACCAGTGATTATGTGGTAGCTGGTGAAGATAAAAATGGGAATTCTAGGCTGTTTTCTAGCTATCAAAATTGAAAAATGATTGTTCATGCAAAATAAAACTGAGTAAAACCAAATTTATAATGATTTCTAACAAATGAGTAGTTAAGTTTTTAAACCCAAAACCGCACTGGAATTGTGTAACGATCAAGTTTTCCACACGAATGTTTCTTTAAAGTAGTAATTTAATTTACATAAATGCATCACCAATTTGGGTACGTAGGATAAATAATGTTATTTAGATGCAACTTGCAGAAATATTGGTTTTTTTATCCAAGAACGTTGACGTAGATGTCTGATTGATTAAAATTGGAAATATCTGGATGCAAGCATATTATAAGCATATGGTTATAGTGCTAAAATATAAAGAAACTATGCTTATTAAAAATAACATTTTATACGTTTCATAAAAAATATATACCGCTGCGCATGGTCATCATGAGGCAATAAACTCTTCTTCGAATTGATGATGGTGAGCGTACGTATGTAAGAACTATTAGTCTTGTAGAAAATCCTAATATTGTAAATTGATAATATTTTCTTGCTACTGAAAAGCAAAACAAACAAATTTAATGAGTTTTCAAGTTTTACTATAATTTAAATAACAAAAATCACTTTTCCTGATAGTTAATTCCTTTTATTTTCTTTAAAATCATTAGATCACAGCCTCGATCCCATGCATTCATTTAATAGCATATTGTACTACTGAAGGTGTAATTTTCGCCAAAATTTTCATTTTAATTTAATTGAATTAGTAATAACATGACTGCCTTTGCCTTCCAGCCATACATTTTTTAAACAATTCCTTCTGCTACAAAATTACAATTCGCAATAACAATAATTATGCTCAGGTTATAAACATCACGTATAAAAGCTTTGTTAACCTTATGTGTAAATAGTGACTATTAAAATTCACTGGGTAGACAATTTGAACATGAATATAATATTTTATTAGAGCTTGTTTTTAGACAAATATTGCATACATCGTTTATTATAGCAAATTGCTTGAATATCCTTATTACTGGTACTGTGGTGACTATACGTAGGAATTTTCAAAAGTCTTTATCAGATTTTATTTAGCTCTCATTTTTAAACGACTTGACATATTCAATCAATTTTTTCTATATAGTCACTCCTAACACTTGCACACTTTTTCCACCTCTCCTCAATAGCCGAGGTCCGAGGTGCTACTGGAGTGAAATGCAGGGCCTCGACGTCCGAGCAATGAATTTGCCCTTTTTTTCAATTTTTACCTTATCGTCTTAAAAAACGGGCTGTACATCAGCCGAAAGCTACTTTTACAAATATTTTTTTGTGAAGGTCTCCTAGAAATATAGCCATCTTTCATCCTTATTCACAATTAACCCCAGAACAAAACTCTGTGTCCTTCTACGGAAGGTGGGGATTTCGTCGGTTTTGCTTGCACTTCAAATTTTGATTTCGCAGGCTCGCGACTTTAGGAATCTACCTTGTACAGCCGAGATAGTGCTTCAAAATGAAAACTAAGATTCTCTACATTGACCTCACACTTTAGCTGACCTTTCCTGCTGTTTCTCGAAACAGAAGTCGTGTGTTCTTTTCAACGACAGCTCTAACTTAGCTACATGCCTCACGTCAGTCGCACTTATGGGTCGGTCGGATTTTAGTCTATTTTCTAGCGATTGGTCACCAGTCACCACTACGGAATCGCTAACACCATTTTCTAATAGTTGAATGACAGGGCACTGGATCCACGACATTTTTTAAAAACTCTTGATAAACTGAATAGGAAACATTCACAATCGAAAAATATAGCTTCATCTGAGCACGAATTTCTTCTGAAGTGAAAAAAAATTACGTGAAAAAGTGAAAAACGATGGTATTACCAGCTCTGTCTCCGAACAGAAAATGAAAAATACTAAAAGCAACCTACCATTCGGAAGTCCTAATCTTTATCTACAAAAGGATATGCAGATCAGTGTAATTGAGGAAGTCGTCTTTGAGATAAGCGCTATCAAAGTCTGATAAAGACTTTTAAAAAACCCTTCGTATATCCTAGTTATACATATATACTCCGACAATAACTCCAAAAATGTTAGAGGATTTCATAATTTTCATAATTGAAATAGCGTATTTGGCAAATCATATGCTGGTTTGATTATATTTATTTTTAAAACATTAATTTTACTATAAACAAACATTTATTTATTAGTTTATTCAATATGTCAATTTATAATCTTTTATAAATCCTAACGATAAAAAAATCAGGTTGAATTTTTTTTTAATTTTGATAAATCTTAAATTTTATAACTATGTATTACCTCTGTTCACATTTTGCTTCATCATTTCGGAAAATAATGAGGTTAAGGGTTTTAATGTTTCCTATTTAATTATTACCATATGTACATATACAATTTTTATTCGATTTAACTCCTACAAATTGAATTTGGCCAACCATCCTTGACTTTTAGCGAACATCATATCCCGGTAAATATGATCCATGCACGAACCAATATCATTATAGAACTCGGGTAATAAAGGAGCAATTTTCTTACTAACCAGGAAATTTTCATCAGACCCACCACTCATTACATACTGTCTTAACGCTGGTGCTGAGTTGTAAAGGGATAAAATATTTTCATCGCTTTGATAAAAATCTTTAAAGATGGCATACGGCGAGTCATCTGCCGTTGTCTCTCTAATTTTCTTGCTAAATTCAGCAAATTCCACAATTTCAACCTTGTATCCCAACTTTTCTGCGACTCCAGCAAACTCCTGTTCTGGAGCTGGAGTGATACTCGAGACATTGAACACATCATTTGGAGCCTTTGGGTTAAAAAATATCTGAACTGACGACCACGCGCAAATGTCTACCGGAAGCATAGCCAATGGGAAAGGATTACTTGGCATCATTCCCTGTTGCATTACAAACAGGTATCTCAACATCACATGATTTTGATCCAATAAAAATCTTCCAGTCTTTGAGTCACCCACAATCAACGGGAATCTGAAAACTTTTCCGGGAATACCTCGGTCCAATTCTTGTTTCATGAGTACATCTCCCACAAATTTGGTAATTGGGTAGGCAAATGTTGTCACACCATCATAATCATTTGCCCCAGGCCAGTCTTCAGATAAACTACCATCTTCCCCAACAGTTGCCACACCAATAAGACTAGAAGCGTTATACACATGCTTCACCTTACTTCCGGTAGATGCAAACTCCAAAATGTTCTTTGTCCCCTGGACGTTAACTGCTCTCATGTCCTTATCCGAATCCCGTTTCCTGTAGTGCTCCATATGCTGAACACTTGCAGCGCAGTGGAACACTGCATCCACGCTATTGCACAACTCCTCCCAATCTTGGGGCTCCATTCCCAGGTTAGGTAAAGCCACATTTCCATTTACACAGCGAACCTTACTCATATCAATTTTAGAGGATAGCTCTCTATCTTGAAGAATTTTCTTGAGACGTTGCTCCCCAGAAATAGTCTTACTTGGTCGCATCAGACAAACAACTTCTCTCACTTGTGGAATATTTAAAACATCCTTCAAAATGTAAGGCCCAAGTGTTCCCGAACAGCCAGTAAGTAAAATTCTGGAAACATCTTTAATTCCAACCTTCACTTGATCCGGTTTCGCTCTGATATGTTCCGGAAGTTCACAATCCTCTTTGATAAGAGCTTTCACTTCCTCTGCACTCGGAAGTTTTTCCTCTTCTCCGCTTCCTCCCTCAATCATTTTAATCAAAGCGTCTGCAAGTAAAGCAACCGTATTGCAGTCCTTCATCGCACTAACATTTACAACAGCTCTACTTCCAAGCAGCGCCTGTATCCCATTTTTCATCTCAACAAACATCAACGAATCCACCCCAATTTCCTGGAAATTCGTATTATCCTCAATAACATCCGCTTCATCAAGTTTCAGAATATTTCTTAAGGTAAACCGTAGTTTTTCCTTAAGAAGCTCTGTCTTGTCTTCAACACTTTCCAAGTTGTCATACTGCTGCCAAAATTCATCCGACTTCATGCTCATGTCACCACCAGTCCCACCCCCATTCCCGTTACTCCTCCACACACGCTCATCCAAAATGTGTAAAATTTGAGGAAAAAGTTTACTCGCAAGAACAAATGACTCAATATTAAAAATTCCAGTTTGTGTCCGTTGAGATTTCAGCGCAAATTCAATACCCGTCGTACCCTGTAAATTGGAAATGGTTTTCACACCAGGAAGATCATACTCCGTAGCAATTCCCACTTCACCCCATTGTCCCCAATTTATAGACGTGGCTGGCAATCCAATAGAATTCCGATAGTGAGCGAATGTATCCTCAAATAAATTTCCCGCTGCATGGTTACACTGTCCAGGAGATCCAAATATAGACGCCAAAGAAGAAAACAACACAAAATGCTCAAGATTCAAGTTCTTCGTCAACTCATGAAGATTCAGTGTCCCATCCACTTTCGTTTTAAACGTACTCGACAGCTTTTCCCAACTTTGATTTTCAATCAGTCCATCATTCAAAGTTCCCGCGGCATGCATGACACCCTTCAACGGTGGAAGTCCCATTTCACCAATCTTCACCTCAATCAACTCTCTACATTCCTCAAAATTACTGACATCCAGTTGAACTGTTACAATTTTCGCCCCACTTTCCTTTTCCATGTATTCAATCGCCTTAATAATCTTGTCCCCTGGCAGACTTCTTCCCGCCAAAACAATATGCTTTGCACCCTTCTCCACCATCCACTGACAAATCACAAAACCAATCCCCCCAAGCCCCCCAGTAATAAGATACGTCGCATATTCATTAAACATTGGAGTATAAACATTTGTAATTCCATTCTTCACTCTAACTTCCGGCATCACACAAACCACCTTCCCAATATGTTTCGCCTTTTGCAAATACACCAAAGCTTCCTGAATCTGAACAGAGTCAAATCTCACATAAGGAATTGGCGTCACACTTTTTTCAACCGCCAACTCATTAATAGTATTCAATAATCTCCGCATTTCATCAATCCCAAACGCTGACAAATCAACAATAGTATATTCCACATCCGGTCTGAGCATCTTAACTTCTTCCGGTTGCCAAATTGATAATTTACTCATTTCCACAAAACGAGCATTTTTGGCGCATGCCCTTAACGTAGCCTCCTTAAAACCCTCACTTGTCAACGAGTTCAAAACAACGTCAACTCCCCGACCATTAGTCAACTCCAAAATTTCATCCCCATACTTTGTATTCCTTGAATGAAAAATATGCTGGATACCTAAACCCCTCAAGTAATTCTGTTTTCGTTTACTTCCCGCCGTTGCTATAATAGTGGCTCCAATATTTTTACACAATTCAATAGCACTCAGCCCAACTCCCCCAGAGGCTGTATGAATTAATACTGTATCCTCTGATGTAATTTTAGCCACTTCAATTAGACAATGGTAACTTGTGGAAACAACAGCCGGAAGTGTACAAGCTTCACACAAGTCCATATCTTTAGGAACTCCAAGTAATTCCTGTTCATCAAGGTTTACATGACTTGGCAATGGATCCCCTTTCATGTTCACTCCAAATACACGATCCCCAACAGACCACAAAGTGACTTTAGATCCAATACGTTTTACAATCCCAGCAAAGTCAAATCCAACGGTATTTACATTCTTAAATTCCTCAGTAGGTTTGAGAACGCTCAAAACATCCCGAAAATTAAGGGCTGACGCCTTGATTTGTATTTCAACTTGGGTCTCATTCAAACAAAATGGTTCGAGGGTTTCAAACTGTAAATCTGAAATTGATTTGGTTTCAGGAAGAACAAGTCTAAATCTGTTGGAGCCATTGGGAATTTTTAAAGTTGAAATTGTTGGTTTAAGAGACATCAGCTTGGAATTGTATCTAGTTTTGTTGAGATACACCACTTGAGTATCTTTGTCATTGGTCCATAATTCATAAAACACTTGTTCAGCAGATGTCACCTCATCCATTCCTCCAATATCGATACATCGACAGTGAATATCAATTCGTTCATTTTTTAAAGCTTTTGTAAATCCCCAAATTGTACTGGAATGGAAATGTGACAATGTATTTTCTTCAACAGGCATTATTCCATTTACAAGAGCTATTATTTTTGCATTTGCACTTTGCTTTTTACGCATAAATGACTTGGTCATGTGAAAGTATGGCTGAAGCATGGACTCCTGAGTGGTACAAGTTTCGTCTAACGACCAACCATAAACTATTCCTTCCACGTTTGTACCACAATTTCCCTCAATCGCATCCATCAACTCCACAAAATCCTGCTCTGAATCTGGCGCCACATTAAATGTCCATCCATTTTCACATTTGTAACTTTGGAACCTGTTTCCACGTCGAACAATTACAACATTTCGATTAGCTGCTGAAGGAATCTGTTCCAATAAAAAGTTTGACGTTGGGCTGTCATCCTGATGAAAAATTATCCAATACTTATTTCCATCCATTCCAGAGGAAATTTTCATCTCATTTTCCACCTTGTATGCGTAAATCATTGAATGATAATTATTTGCAGCTGGAAACGCCTCCAAAACGTTAAATCCAGCATGCTCCAGCGTCTCCCTCCATTTTCCAGTTGACAAGGTACAATGATCAGGCCTTACATCCAAATCCTCAAAACGCCAAAATCCATCCAACAATCCAAACAAATAAGTAATTATTCTACTTTTTCTTGTTTGTTCCAACATGACAAATTTTCCATTTGGTTTAAGAAGGATCCTTGCATTTCCCAAAGTTTCATTCAAGTTCTTCGTTGCATGAATCACATCACTGGCAACCACATAGTCATAATAATTTGGTGTGAATCCTTGACTAATTGGGTCTTCTTCAATGTTCAACTTTTTAAATGTCATTGACTTTAAATACTTTTCAAAAGTTCTCTCAGCGGCAGGAAAGAAAGATGGAGAAATGTCAGTGAAAGTGTACTCCACTTCTATATCATTTTTGTGGAGTACTTCCAAAAACATATTTGTAAAGATTCCCGTACCGGCCCCAATTTCCAAAACCCTTAAAATATTCTTTTGACTTTGACCCTGACCGGAAGTTAGAGTTTTGCAGTGCTTCATATCAGCATTTGATACATGAAGACACATTTCAATCACCCGGAAAAGCTGTGCATAGTCAATGTAGAAATTTGCCATTGAAGGCCACTTGGCTTTGGATGGATCCTCTGGAAACATAATTGGAAGAATTGATTGTGTTCCTTTAAATACCCCCGAATAATTTTTCCCAATTTCTGCGAATAACAAAGTTGGATTAAATGTTTTAACTAAATCAACCGTGAAAATTGATGATGACAACTCTTCTTCAATTTGTAAGATGGAAGGTGGGATAGCCACTACTTTCCATGTGTCTAATCCTCCATTTTCTAAAATCCCTTCTTCCTCCAGAATCTGAAGCATGTAGTGTAACATTTTACCAAATTCCTTTTCAATTCCAAGGTCATCTATTAAGGATTCCGTAGTAAAACTTGAATCCAATTTAGCCACCCATCCACATTCGTACAAGCAACGGAGAAAGTTGAGGAATGCCAAACGCTCTAAATTCGTTAAAGCATTTTCAACTTCTGGGGTGAGCTCATTAAACTGATGGTTTAAATCTTTGAGATAGTTGTCATCATAAAACCGGTCTTTTAGATAGAGAGCCATGTCATGTCTGTGTTGCGTAGGGCCTACTTGGGCGCGCCAAGTTTCTTCCCATAAATCTGGCATTGCGGAAGTCTGCTGCTCCAAAACAGCTTCCACAGCTTTTACAGTCGTGTCAATAAACTCAACTTGAGTCATCAGTGCCAAACATTTTCCGGAGGAATCGACGAGTAAAGCTGTGCAGGAATTTGTTGATTGGCTAGAGTCTCCGGGGGATGAAGTTTTGTCAAAAACGTGAATGTACATATCTTCAGATGAACCGGAAGTTGGATTGGACAACCACAAGAATTTCCCAATGTGAATTGGAACACAAAGTTTAGCTTTCGAACTTGATGTCAGTTTTAACATCATAATTGCTTGAATCATAGCGTCTAGAACGACGGGATGAACGATGTGCTGACCTGATTGTCCGTCAGTGGTCTCGGGAATTTTGACCTTGGCTAGTAAAGAGCTACTTTCTTCACTTTTCCAAACTTTCTCTAGACTGCGAAATACTGGACCAAATTTTAAGCCGAGAGATGCCAGTTTGTCGTAAACTTGGGATACCGTTTCATCATTAGTTGGCTGGAGTAAAGTTTTTTTGAAATGCTCAAAATCAAAAGAAATTATTTGTTCTTCGGCTGTTGGAAGTGGTGAAAATGTGGCGACGGCGTGTTCCAACCAGTTTTCTGAAATGTCAGTGTCCTGACGATGAAATATTTTGATGGTCATGTCATTCCAGTCGTTTTGGTTTTCACTTGACTTGTTCAACTCAACAACGGTTTGAAGTTTACAAGTTTTTTCCTCTTGCAAAGAGAGAGGAGCTTTGATCATTAGATTTTCCACTTTCATTGGTCGACTGGGTTTACCAAGGGCATCAGTGGAACCTTCAACTGTGGCCAGGCCTGCTGCAACGCACATCTCAAGATACCCCGCTCCTGGGAATACCACTGTTTGTCCAATGGCGTGGTCCTTTATGTACGCATTAGTTGATAAATTCACTCCATTTTGGAAGATTTTGACAGATGAAGCGTTTGGAAGTACTGAGCCAATAAGCGGATGAATTGCATTCCCAGTGACCTGCATCAAGTCTGGCCAGAACTTCTTTCCAATGAATGGGTAGTGAGGAAGTCGTACCTTGTTTCGGATGTAAAACTGATCGAATCCAGCCCAGTCGATTTCCATACCCTTAACATATAATTTTCCAACTGCGTTTAGAATGGTTTCCCATTCATCTTCTTTTCGCTTTAGAGATGGAACGCATAACAAGTTTGCATCATTGTTTGTCATTGTTAGCGCAGCTAGAACGGGTTGAGGTCCGACTTCAATGAATGTCGTACA
>JAQIWN010004455.1:0-11204 GCA_034699025.1 Entomobrya cf. arborea Gr-Col-00668 | reverse complement strand
CTTGTTTACAAGACGAACTCCGTGTATTTAAATGGAGCATATGAAAATAACGTTGTTACGAACTCCTTCTACTCCTGGTAATACTTGTCGGGTTTTCTTAGTTCATGTTCATTCATACATACAAGATATCTAAGATCCCTCTGTATTATGTTTATTACCTAAATTAAAAAAAAATATCTAGAGATACTGTTATCACACCCATCTACATAAATTTCAAGAAAGAAAAACATCTATTTATTTCACTAATTTTTCTTACTTATGTACATGCTCAGGAAGCTTAGAAATTCAGAAAGAAATTCAGAAATTCTAAGAATAATTTTAAACTAATTGTAAGTGTTTTTATTTCTGTAAAAATATGGAGAAATGTTGGCATATCATGAACAATGATACTCTTTCCCCCTTTTCTTTCCAAATCCATACAATGTGGAATAAAAAAGGGGAAAATGTGTACATGCTAGAATTAAACACAACTAATGAATAATCAACAATCCAAATTTTCCATTTCAGTGATAAAAGCCTTAACATTACCCTAAACTAATTTTCGAATGAAACTCCGAACTTCAAAGAAATTGTGCTCAATTTATTTCATTGATCATTTCCAACAACCTCACTTTCTCCACACCATTTATTTGAAGTAGAAGCTCATAACGTCATGTACACCCAGGCTGGGTTACCCAGCATAAAGCCAAAACATGAATAAATGAATAGATGGATTATGAGCTTTGTTGTTGCATATGGCCATCAAGAGTTGAGAAAAGCAAAGATTTTGGGGAAAGAAGACAAACTGACTTTTATCGGGAACCTAGCCGAGCCTTTCCAGTTTCGGGAACATGTAGCAGCGGTTGAATTTCAACGTGCACATCCCATTATCTCTTTTCACCGCAACGGAACGGTAAGGAGTTAAGGTGGTGGAGATTCCTTTTCTATTGTTATTTTTTTTTCATCGTGGTTTTTTTTTTATTTGCAAGATTTTTTTTATTGCTTACACCCTCTGCACTTTCACAAACCCTTTTGTCTCGATAAATTATATTGTTTGTACTTCCTTCATACTTTTTTAAGCAAAAGTTGTTGCATTATTTTACGCTTTTGCTCACCTTTTTTACAAGTTGATAACTGTGTTTAAGTATAAAGCAACCATGCTCTAGTTATGGACGAGTCAAAATAGTGGAACAAAGCCAAAAGCCCCACATATTTATCACATCTTTCAAAAATAAAATTTGTACACACTACACACACCCAAAGTAACAGCATCAGAAAAGCATCATCAGCAACTCAGCTGAGCTGAGTGAGTTAAATAGAAAGTAGTAAACTGGCCAGCTTGTTTTTTAAAGACAAGGCTTTTTTCTGTGAAATTGGAGTGTATATGCAGCAGGTAAAATAGAAAACAAAAGCAAGTTTTTTATAACAACACGAGGTCGAGGTATAACATCTTGTTTAGCGCAGACTGAATTGTGAAAAAAACACATAGAAGTAAAAATAGGCTGATCAGCCCTTTTATACCTATATTGTTTGTTTATCGTGCCTTGAATATGAAAGAAAACATTACTAAAAGATAGGAAAAAGCTACTGATTTTGCTCGCGTTGAAAATGTGCACTCGGTGGCGTGAGTATGTCTGTGTTTCAATGGAGGAATAGTTTGAGTTTGTTCTCAGCACTTTCACCATCGTCGCACTTTCTCTGAGTGAGAGCATGTATAAGTGCCTGGGTTTCTCCAGTTGCAAATCAGTTGGCCTGTCCGAACCGGACGATGCAATGTATAATGCGTGATTATATACAAATCTATTTACTGACCATACCACCACTCCTGAACAAACGGTAGTGAGTTGGACAAAGTTCTTATAAGCTTGTCTTGCCATTGCCACACACATGTAGCGTATAAGTGGTAAGTATAAAGTATGCACTCGTGTAAAACCTTTGTTTTCTTTGATTGCTTATGCAGAGGTCTGCTTAAGTTGGTGGGTTAAAAAGAAAGCTGGAATTAGTTAGCTGGGCCAATCTCCATACAAAGAAAAGCTTTTCTGTATGCAGTCTAGTCTACTTATTGAGATTTCAGATCTCAACTCACCTCATGATATTTTTCATATTGCTTAGAGTTTTCTTTTGTTCCGGTCTTAACAATAAAAACGGCTAGCTCTTTTTTTTGTTCAGTCATTATCCCACTTTTATTGTAGCCCAACGTTGACTCTTCCATTTTCATCCTTCCTGTTACTTTCTCTAAAGGTATTTTTGCATTGTCTACCTTTTTCAAAGGCAAAATTACAAACTCAAATATTGAACTTAAAAGTAACCTGACACAGCCAACTTTCATAGCTTTTACGCAAGTATGGATTGCGCTTCCTTTTGAGGAATGGAAAAGTTCAATATTTTATGGTGAACTGGGTAAAATGCAGTAGTATCATGAAATAATACTTGCCGGGGTGACCGAAAAAATCACCACGTGGAAATGAAAACATTGGAAGGGTTTTTAGGAACAACTTTTAAAATAATCTGTTTTCACATTTCTTGTCTCATAAATTCAGAATTACGACAGAGTCAGTGCAGCCCTTACTTTTGTTGTGAGAACCGGATATAATAAATGAATGCAATACATACTCGACAAAAAAAACTTCTTTATCGCAAATTCCACTTTAACAAAGCGCAAAATTTTATCAGGTATACGTAAAGTTTACAGCTTTTTAACTATGTTCACCGTACGATAGATGCCCCTACATACGTCATACATTACACCGCACCAAACATTTTCCCATTTCCTGCGGATGTAATTGCAATCCTTTCGCTTTTCCTTTCCTCACTTCCTTTCCTGTTCCCTCGTGATAAAAGTGCATGGAATGACTGGTACATAGTGAAAAAAAGAGAATCACTAAAGGTATTTTTGATTATCTTATAACAACGATCTTTATTACGGTCATTACTTTCTATGCTATGTATTAAGTCGTACGTAGCCTCGCTTAGAAATCATAATAGTCGTTACTGACCATACGGTTTGCTCATGATAAGAAAACGCCACATATGTAGTATGCGTAATGTCCAAACGAAATGGAGCTCATTTTAAGTTTATTTTAAGCATTAAAGATTCCATTACATACCTATACATATCATGTGCATACAAATAATATATCCAGGTAAAAAGGTCTAGGGAAGTGCTGATGGCAAAAAGGAAAAGAAATGGGGAACCAGGAAAAAAGGGGGAAAAAGAAATTGCTCACTTTCACGATCGAATTTAATCTCAGTTACTTTTCTTTTAGTCTGGTTTTGTAAATGGAGTGAACTGCCGAGCTACTCCACACTTTGTGAAATGTATAAGATTTCCTTATTAGACATTTATTTTGCTGATAGCACCACCATTGCTAATTTTACAACACTAAATAAAGAATCTAGATGGGTTTGTAAATTTGTAAAGAGTCAAATCAAGTCTGAAATCTTTCGAGACCCGCAGTTGTGCTGTTGTTTTATATATGTTTCTATTTTTTTCGTTCCTCGTTCCAGTTATCTTCATTTTGCTTTACTTTATGAACACGAGAGGGAGAAAGGACGCAGGTGCTTGCTATAACAAATAGGTTGGTTGGTCGTTTATTTCCTGTAAATGCTTACCTGAAAATGTTTTATCCATTTGATAATGTTATGTTATCACTGCAGAAAAAAATAAGTGAAAAACCAATGCGATATGCTAAAACCATCAGCAAGTATGTTTTGTTGTGTAATAGATGTATGAACAAGTAATAAGCAAGCTTATATTGTTTTGTGTTTTTTTTTTTTGCAAAAAAAGAAAGCCTCTTTTGTAACTGATTTTACAGGAAGAGGAGGATGAAGCTAGATATCTTCTGTCCGTTACACACTTCGAAATCAAGTGGGTGCGTTGTGTTGTTCTTAGACTAAAGTCCTTCCAGCCCGCTTTGTCTGCAAATCTCTAGGGAAAAGCAGAGATAGACATTGTTACAAGCTCCTTGATTCCTAAGAAGAGAAAAAAGTTTTAGAGAGACAAAATGCAATGAAAAAAGAGTGCATGGAATTGAGAATAAGATGTGAAGTAGCAGTGGTGGATGGAACGTCGTTTCACAGCAACATCCATTGAATAAATGCTTGATTAGCTACGTTACAACCACTATCCATCAGTTGTAAACACACTTATATTCCTCTCCCTGTACATTTTGATGTACATATACTATAAACGGTAGTAACAAAAAAGGAAGCAACGACAGGCTGAAATAAGGGATGTCATTTATTGTCCGCATAACACTACCAAGGGAAATATGATGAAATCAGTGGACGAGGAATTCGATGAACAAGAGCAACAAACTTTGCAACATTTGAGTGGACAACAGTCGCAAGACCAGGAGTATTATTCATCTCTAGAACAGGATGGATTTGATGAGGAGTCTCTGAATGGAAACTCCACTGTTGTACGTTACCAGTTACAAAATGGTTCCGTTCGTAATTGAAAAGTGATATTTTCAAAATGGGTCATGTCATGTTTGTTATGGCAGTGGGTATTCATTTGGAAATATCAAATCCTCTGGAAATCCCCACTGCAATATATTTAAGATTTTTTTGTATTACAGTGCGTAGGAGACCAAGAGGAAATAGCCGGAAGTCCAGCGCTTAGAATGAAAGACTTGCGACTAGCATTGCTTTGCTGGTGTTTTTCAATCAAGTTCTTTCAAATGACGTTCTGTGCGGCCTTTACACTCATGGCGATTCAATGGTGAGGAAGTTTTCTATCATAAGACTTGTTTTTATTTATTTTTACTACAGCTAAAGAGATTTTTAATGGATTGTTGTAACACACATAACATGTATCTGTAAGCACAAGTTTAGTTCCAAATGACATTATATTTTTTTTAACTAGGGATGAAGTGAACGAATTTATTACAATTCATTTCTGGACAACTTTCATATCGAGGTACTTGCCCAAAACCTATTTATTTGTATTGAAGCAATTCAAAATACAATTCAAGTTACATATGTACGATGTTCGTTCGTTTTATACTTCACCACAGTTTTCTGTAAGTTTAATCCTTATTTTCCAGTACACTTTTCATAACATCCTACTACAGCTTAAAGCACGTAAGATCCTGCCGGAGGTTTCCAATTAATTTACTGCTCCTGATCATCGTGGTAATATATATGGACATTTATAATGTATACTTTTCCTTTATCGCCTATATAACTCCATGAAGAAATCCATAACACTATTACATGTCTTTTTATTTTAGACGCTCTTAATGGCATTCACTTTCTCCGCCATCGCTATTCATGTACGCCCATTTTCGTACACTATCCTTGTGGCTGAGATCACTTGCGCTATCAATTTCTTTATGATGATTCCGTACGCATTATGTCTTGAGGTAAATATAATTAGATATGCAAATGTCTTATTGTTATCAAAATTATTGTTGTTCTAAACCACTGTGGAGAAAAGATAATCATAATCATGCAAAACGAAAGAAGTATATTGTATGTATCCCCAACTGCATTCACACAATACCTATTTGTTTGGGATTTATTTAAGATCTGCATATCCATGTTTTAAATATCTGTACATTGTATGTATGCCGCTTTTACATTTCATTTATCCACAAAAATTCTCAGATTAAATATGAACATATTTTTAACGTTTATTAATAACTGTGATATGTTTAGACTCTCTTCATATTTCTATATATGATGTTTGAAATTGAAAAAATAGTAGTTCTCCACGTGCCCTCTTGAAATGAAAGTATAAATGCATCTCCATGTTTCCGTTCTAAAAGACTGACTCAGTAAATCAAAATCACAATACGCCATTAAGTCTTCCGTTACATTAGAACTAAAGTTATTAGGAAATCACGTAAATGGCAATAACTTCGCTAGAAAAATTAGAGTATTTTAAAGAGAATTTTCCCTGGAATAGTCTAGTGGAAACGATTACCTCATTCATTCACCATGATTTTTTTTTAGTTTTTGGGTATCTTCCAGTAGTATTACTTTCAACGCTGAGGAGAAGAGTATTGAAAGGAAACGTAAACAATATGAATGACTACGCATATATATCTGTGCTATGTACTTATCGTAGATATGTAAACATGGGGGAAAAGGGACTCAAATGTTTTCTCTCTCTCGGTTTGTTTTTCTTTCCTTTGTTTTCTTCCTCTTCAGGTTGATGAGAACGGCTACAGAATGTATAAGCACATGGCAGTAACAACGGTAGCAGTGGTAATTTTCTCACAGCCTCCATATTTTCTCAGCATCAGTCCAAGGTACAATGTTGAATATGGGATTTACATGCTAAATGTGTGCTTAGGAGCAGTTCTTGGAGTTGTGCTGTGCCTCGTAAGTCGTAAGATTTACTACTACCCAAAAGCTTACCTACATAATAAAGCTTTGACATAGATGTCTACCGTTGCCTCCGCTACGCTATGTTCAACTCGAGTATTATAAGCGTAAAATATATTTGTGTAGCAAGTAGCACATTCATCTTCTCCCTTTTTTATAAGATGTAATGTAACTTGCTTAAGTTATAAGTGATATGTATGAATATATATGTACTTGAATATCCCCAAATAAGTCCAGAGTCAATTATACAATAAAAATACAAATGTGCGGGTCGTTGTTTCTTTCACTTACAGCTTTCCTCAATTCCGATTCTCTCCTCCCTATACCCTCAGTTTCCACTTGCTTTTATTGTGCAGGTACAGGTATTTAGCTTCCTATTTCTCACAGTCATCATGCATTGCATAAGCTGCGATGAAACGAAAATTGCTTCCTTACACCAAGCATATGTGTTTAGTACACAGTCTTGTATTTTTTGTTTCGGAAGTTTACCATTTCCGCATTTTACTGTGTCATATATAAATTAGTTGTTATTTCCACAATATTCAAGGAGAAAGTTGGCAATTTTCTTAACAAATATGCTCTCCTCTTGCATTCATATTTCTAGTTGCGTTTTTTTCACTTAACTTCATTTACTATAAAGCCAAAATAGAAGAGGGTGAGATTCTAAAAGCATGCTCGCTTTATCGTACCTCTGAAGACTTAACTTGTAAATGCCTGCAAGACTTACGTACTCAACGTTCAAGAAGAAAACTTTTACCAAGCCAATTTACCTTACATTTTCATCTAATAAATTTTCCAAGTCTGGATGCGGAAGTAGTTGTGTAATTACACTTGTGCTTTTTGTTTTCAAAATGTGCTTCGTTGATATAAATGTATTTATATACTCCACCAAATTGTTCAGTTCTGAAAACCGGCCTATTTTTGTTTCTATAATGTAATGTAGATGTGGTTTTTCAAGTTCGCAACACATATTATATGTGTACGTTTTTAAGTCCTAATATCTACTTCTTATGCTCGAGTTACACAATGCGCTTAAGACGATCTTTCAAGAAAAATTGTCTAATGCAGCAAGATAAAATAATATACTTAAAACCCAAAATAGTTTCTGCTTTTTTATATCCCAAAGAAATAAACTTCTTTACCTGCTTTTATTTTAACTTCACACCAGGCTAGACCAACGAATCGGTCTATGCAAATTAATGTAGCACCTGCTAGATTCATTTATAATAATATATTCTTTTAGTTTCTATCCCGAAAAGAGATTCAAGCTACCCATTTACAATTCATAAGGCTCTCTTCCTTCTGACAAGCTTCTTTGGTAGTAAAGTGTAAAACGTTTAAACCAGTTAGTAATGTATGCATGTTACATGGGACTGAATTCACAGTTCATACAAAGATGATGAAGTAACGCCTTTCATGAAACATTTCACTCTATATATTCATTTTATAACACATCAAGAAAAGCCAGCAATACAAATTAACACTTCCTTGTTTTTTTTCTCTTTACACTTCATATTTGTGTTTTCATTGTACCTGCTACACTGCACTGCCGTGCCTGCCTGCCACGAGCACAGTTTTCTTTATATTTCATTTTTCTTTTTTTTAGGAAGGATTTTACTTGTTTAAACGTCAGATGAATTCTGGTAGACTCACCTCTTTGGGAAACTTGGAGGGAATTTTCTCAGCTTCCGTCTCCTGAAAAATAAAAAAGTAACACGAGATGATATTTAGCGAGTTCTTTTGAAACACCAGAGAGAATAAATTGAAAATCACAAAAGAGGAGTGCAAGAAGGAGAGAAACAAAAAATTATCTATTAGAAATTTGAATGTAAATTTATTGTGTGACGCCCGTTAGATCGAACAAGAGCGAGGCTTGTTGGTTTTCGGCAACAAAGAATCATCTGCAACAAAACATTTTCTTATATAGCTATAAATAAATTTATATACTGGTAAACATTAAATTATATTAGTATAGATAGATTAGTAGAGTGAATATGCATCAAAAATAGATACATACATACAATAGTATTAAATAAATGTGTGGGTATTTTTAGGTCCTTCAAAAATGTTACTTCCTTTCATACCAGCTCAAAGCCAGGCCAAAGCTTTTTGCTTTTTCCTTCCAATGCATACGTACAAATATATGTTTACCGTCCCTTATTCCCTCACTTGCTCGACTGGAAATAAAGATTGATGAAATAATGAGAGTTGAGGGAATAGTCGTTTTCACTTGAATAAGAAAACGAAGAGGCTGAAGATAGTAAAATGGTGGAAGGATAAGAAAAAAGAACAAATAAATGGAAATGCATTCAGTCAGTAGAGCAGAGACTAGTGAAAAGGAAGAAATACGGCACCACAAAACATTGAAGCCCAATAGTAGTCAGCGTTTTTATATTGTAAAGGGGATTGAAGGCGAAAAAAACAGAGTGGCTATTTAGGTATTCTTAGACACGAAGAAAATATTTTATTCGTTGATTCAGTGTGCGGCAGAGTGACTGACTGACTGACTGATACACGTTAAAGGGGAATAAAAAGGCACAGGAAAAGACGACAGAGAGAAAGTTCATATTTATTATATCATGTGCACATTTTTATACAAAGGACATATTTCATATTTCTTGTTCTGTTGACGTGAAGCGGTAGTTGGTAGTAGAGAGAGCGAATACACTACACATAATAGGTACAAAAAACTGACATTTGGGTTTCCTGACATCCCCGACCTGCTGACTACTGAAAAAAATGCGTACACAAACTAGCTTCTATATAAAATCTCTTGTGATTGTGTATACCTTCGTGATTGGAGTGAGCAAAGGAACGAGATAAAATGTTGTGTAGCTGTAACTGAATTTCGTGCACATATGTACTCGCACGATGAACGACACATTTCCTTCTATACTTCCTTCCTACATTACAATAGTCAACCTTTTATCAATTGGAACTGTGACTTGAATAAATTCATTCAAGACAGGCATTTAGAGACTGTTGTGTACGTGTACATAAATTAATTTGCTACTTATTATACTTAAGTATACTATACTCAATAAAGTAGAATGGAAAAATCGACAGCGAAAAGAAAATTGAAGATGGGAATTTTAAAGCCAATTTGGAGGGAAAGAAGGTTGTTTATAAATATACTTTTTATTGGAAATCCTATGATGAAAGAATAAAAACATACGATGAAGAAAGGGCAGATAAAAAATGTACAAGACATAATGTTAAAATAGAAGAATAAATTGCAGTATGCAAGATGGATAGAATTTGGCGCAGGCTATTCATGTTGTTCACTCTAAAAATGAGTACCCAGTGCCATTCTCACTGGATGAATAAAAATGGTTGCTGAATAGAACGGCCAATTTGAATTGATAGATGGTGTTGCCACCATTTGTGGCATTTTAGGTGATAAAAATGGTACTAGTGTTATAATACTAGACAAGATATTGAAATGATCATGCAACAAAACTAGACCACGGACTTGTTAGTAATATTTCATGAAAACAAAAATAAATTGCATGCAAACGAAAAATGAAGCATTGAAATATATGATAAATGAGTAATTGTTCGGGATTTGCTTGTATTCTATTTATTTGCGAAACTGGTCCAATATATGATGAACAGATTTTGCACTTTCAAACCTACAATTTAGCTTTCTAGAGAAAGGTACTCGGAATCCGGCATGCATTCATCGGAATAGGTTTTGGTGCAACCTATCTATATTTTATATTTTAAAAAAATGTTAGTCTTTTTTATACGATACGGCCCATTATGCTCACTTAAGATTTTGGGGTATTATGTAGCATGAACATGACACATGTGCATTTTTACGATGAAAAATACCTATCTGCGAAGTCATATGAAGAGGAGGAGCAGGAAGACGATGAAGGATGTGGCATTAAATTGTGAGTGAAAGACAGAGTGACTGAAAGGATCCTTCCACTTCACATGTGGGTTTTTATTTGAACAAGCAGTTTTTGTCCCCTGTTGTTGGCACTGTAACTTGCACTTTTTTATAGAAGTTACGTGTGGTAATACAGAACACGACAAAATTTAAAAAGCTGTTTACATAAGCATGCATGTTTAATATATTTTGATAAGGTGGTAGAATCATCGAATAATACAAGGATATGGATAGAGTTAGGTTATTTATGTATAATACTTTGGTAAGCAAAACAAAATATTCTTATAAATAATAATTCAACAGAAAAAGGCTTCAAAAACGAAGAAAATAAGATAGGAATCTAGAATGATATCCATATGCGATATAGTGTAATATTGGATATATACCAATAACGACAACCTGTCTTCATCTCATAACGTTATTTTTACGGCACAAAAAATGAACAGAATACAGAATACTATAACGTGACTTACAAGGAAGTATGTCTGGCCATGCAGCTAGCCATCACACAAACGCGTCTTTCCCTTTCTCTTTCGTGAAAAGAAATAAGAATTCTAATTTTGTCCCATAATAAATTGCTCTTTTCATACATTTCATTGTTGCCTTACTTTTGCTTGACTTGAGTGGGAAAGTTTTTGTCAAGCTGAGAAAATTTTCCAGAATTGTTACTTAGTTGTCTGCTAACTTTAAAAGCAAAATGGGATATCTGTTGTTGCTCAAGTTGTAAAGTTTAAATAAGGAGGAAGACAGAATGGCAGAAGGTGTAACAGAGCAGCCAATATAGAAGTAATAAATAAATATATTATGAAAAAAAAGGAACATACAAGAGAACGAGCACCACCGATACATTTTCTTTAGTGATTGATAGGCTACCATTATTAGATAAGGATCACACCAAGACAGCAAGACGACACACACTAACGAGGAAAGTGCAAGTCCACTAAATGGCAAACCGGCATGAAATGGGTATCACAAGAAAGATCAGGATGTGAATAAT
>JAQIWN010004454.1:0-11204 GCA_034699025.1 Entomobrya cf. arborea Gr-Col-00668 | reverse complement strand
ATGTTTGTTTTACAAGTTCCTGTACTTGTGACCTGTGACCTGTAACTTCACAATGTTTTATGCCACAGGCCCCAGGTAGACAGGAAACATAAAAGTTATAACAATCAGCTTACGCAATAATTTAACAAAGACATGAGCGTAATATGGTTTGAGTGACTGTTTGCAAAATAATACAAATACAGATATTCGACCGTATATGTATCTTATATCATATCTATCTGGTATAAAATCGTTCATTATTCAACATATTATATAATCAAAATATTGAAACTTATGTCATAAACAATACTTTGATCAAACTATGGAAAAAATATAATAAATTATTAATCGTACTTGACACTCGGTGTTGCCGTTTCGTAACATCGCGAATGAGAACAAAACATCAACTTTTAATGTGGTTTGTAGAATAACACATATTATTTATTTCTCAATACGGACTTTTAAAATTGTTAAGCAACGCAAATAATTAAAATTTTTAGTCTGTCAAGTAACAGATACCAAATTTTCTTGTTTGATTGACACGTGCTCTATGAGCATCGTAATAAATTGGAAGCATGTATAATATGAAATATTTCTGTTCTAATAATTTAGTAGTTGCCATAATATCTGGTCTAGTTAATTGTAATAGCTTTATACCTGAAATATTAAATAAATTAAATTTTATTACTTGTTATGAAGATCCTATAGCACATATCTAGCAAAGAAGTATTATCTGTGCTTCAAACTTGACAGACTGGCAAACAAACCAAATCATTTGCGACATTCTGGGAGTTTTATATAATAGATTTATTTTTAAGCCACGAGTTTAAAAAATATTTCGAATTCTAAAACCCAAAGCAGATTCAATCACAATTAAAACTAGAACTACTTATCTAACAGCCTACAACTAAAATCTATGGCTCTGACGGCTAGAATTAAGTTCAGAAATTAGAATTTTTATTATTTTGTTAGTCAGAAACTTTTTTAAGCAATTGTTCGTTTGAGGTATTTTCTTGCTTTCAAATCTGGCTTTGAGAATCGTTCTTGCTTTCATATTATCAAAATGTTACTTTACTCGGGTATATTCGATCTGTACGTGAGTTGCCTTAAATCTCTAAGATTTGTAGTAGGCTGCAATATTTCTTGGGAAGCAAACAATCTTGCATTACGCATTCACACTAATCCATTTAAACGTACTATAGGTGTCTGTTGTTTGTTTTTCATTGCCCAAAATATTTATCTAATAAGAACTTCAAAAAGCGAGCGAAGTGAAGAAGACAACATTGGTTACTGCTTTTCAGCGCTTGGAGCCCTTGTTACACTCTATTCGTTAGAAATGATTTACAAGAAAAATACATTGAAAACCTTAATATTAAACTTAATTTACTTTGAAAAAAGGTATTGCAAAAACGACAAAATTCTTTCTCCAATGGACAAAAAGAAACTTAAATCAGCAAGACAAACATGTTTAATAATGTCATATATCTGTTTCGGTCCAGTTCAGCTTGGGCTAGGATTCATTGCTCTTATGCTACCAAAATCGGTTATAAACGTTCTTGTTTATCCACCAGGAAGTTGGGTTGTCAATATTATGGAATCTTTCTTATTCGGATTGCAACTTCATAATATTCTTGTGAAAGTTTTAGTAAGTGGTTTCGTCTTCTTGGGAAACGCTTTCTTTTTCTCTGTAAGTTACATCATTGGCGTAACACTTTGCAACCAAATTGTAGCTACAACAACTACATTTTCAGTTGCTATTTCGATATTTGCTAATCGTGTAAAGCAGCTTATGGAACAAAATGATATACACAAATCACTTGACCTGCTTAGCCATCGGTATCAAAAAGCAATTCAACTTTATCAGGAAATCCAAATTATGACTCGATTTTTTAACCAGTTTCATAGTAAAATCTTGGTTGGAGTGATGACTACTGCTGTTGTGGGACAGGTTGTAGCTGCAGTATCACTAGTAAAGAAAGCTAAGAGTACTGTAGACGAAGACTATTCCCTCGAACAAAAAGCTACTCATATAATCCTCATAATATTCTACATTGAAAGTATAATCTTGTGCGGGCTGGCCTTGAATGTAATTTTCGGTTTTTGTGCTGACGTGTACGAAAAGTCAAATAAATTCATTAGCATTTTAAAACATTCGCAAAAAGTTCAAAAGTCAAAGTTAATGCGAAGAATTGCGAAAAGTCTGCCAAATGTACGAGTTGCTTTTGGATCAACTAACTACGTTGATCGTTTGTCACCTGTTGTATATCAGCAATTTACCAATGAAAGAATCATTGATATTTTGATTCTTCAGCACTAAATTAACGAAAAATTTTGTTTTGTAGTTTATAAACTGGTGGTTTTATATACTTGAAGCCCTATTATTACCTTGACAAACAATTTATCCTGTTTTTCGAATAGTTTGTTACACGAAACCATTTTAAATCGAAGTCAGATCCATAGTCACTAGTTAGATCTATAATGCATTTCATTGGTTGACAAAAATATTGCAATGTAGTATATGTGCAAACAAATAAATCTTTCTGACAAGGCTAGAAATTGAAAGGACAACTTCATTTGTTTGTGTATTAAACATAAGGTGATACAAATGCACAATCATTCGTAAAGACGTTGTGAAAAAATACGTATGGGTTTTCGTCGAAAAACTCGAAAAAATAACTTGAATAAAACTAAACGTATTTTACAGGTTTAATAAAAACTACCACTCATCAAGTTAGCCGCATCTCAACCGTCTCTTATATGTGAAATGCATAAAATAATTTACAATATTTCGTTTGCACTTAAAACATCATAAGTTGGTGGAAGTCTTTATGTTCATGCGTTACTATAAAGCGTGTACTTAATTGTAGTTTTGTTAGGATTAAATCTACTAGGTATGCATTTTTATTTATTGTGTGACAAATGATATATGTTAAAAAATAAAAATAAACTAGTCAGCTCTTGTCAAGTTTAGCGTTCATAATCAAATAATAAAATTGTTATAAAATATATCTAGACGTTTAAAATCAGGTCAAAATATAGTCCATGTAATATAAAAACCAAAACCATGTAATTAAGATTACTGAATAAAATGTGAAAAAAACCTATTTTGGACAGACAAACATTTGATGACATTATGGTAGATGTAATTTACAGATACTCGACACTTTAAATTCATGTTATTAATGTTCATAGCAAATAATATTGCGTTATTGTAAAATTAAAAAGTTTTTCCTTTGGTTTCAGTTTCATTGTTTGTTTTTGCTTACGTAATTAATATAAATAATTTAAGATAAACCGAAATTGGTAACTGCGACTTTTTCAATGTTATTTTCATTCGTGCATGAGTAATTTGAATGTCAGGAAATTTGTATGCGCTTTTTCCTTATTATCTTCAAGTTGACAGACCTTTGACGCAAATTTAATAGTACTTTTGATTTTACAGCTTAAAATTACTCTACACGTGCGTTGTTTATTTGTTCACTTAAATTGGAAAGTACGTCAATCCCAGATAACCATATTCTCCTGCCGTTTCCCATTGTTAGCTTATCAATCCATGATGCACATTTGTCTGCTGCACTGATAATTATCACAAAGTATTACCTTTTCAGATCACAAAGCATTACATCTTCTGTTTTCATACAAGCGTTTTATTCAATCCATTTTTAAGCAAAACATTCAAAAAACCAAATTTCCTTTTTTTGTATTTGCTGAAGTCAATAAAATGAAAATATATTTCATTACAACATTTTTAGTGCGACTGTATTCACTGTAGTTCGCGCACAAAATTGCAGTTCCTCAGAGGTAATAACACTTTTAAATGTTCAAATTGATACATTTTGGTATTTAATAAGCTTTACAATTTTTTGCAAAGTTTAAATGTAGTAACGGGAATTGCATTCCGGAATATAGTATTTGTGATGGATTTAATGACTGTGGTGACAACAGCGACGAACCGGGAATTGAAGGTTGTCCATCATGCGGCTTAGGAGAGGTAAAAATGCATATAATAAAAATCTTACATTTTGATAAGATATAAAATAAATTGTATATTTATGAACAGTTTCAATGCAACAACGGAAAATGCATAAGGAATGGCTGGTTATGTAACGGTACATTTATATATAATATTTTTAAGTAGATATTTGCACTTCGCTTTTAAATTCATGGTAAATATATTCTCAGGAAGAAATGATTGCATAGACAATAGCGATGAAATAAACCCAGAGAATTGTCTACCTTGTGAATTTAACTGGGTAAATAATTGAGTTTAATATAAATGCAATGAGCTAAATTAAAAGCAATTTTTTCCTATGGTTTGGTTTTTTTTTAAATTTAAGTTTCGCTGCAACAACGGAAGATGCATTGATTACTTTTTGGTTTGTACTGGTAAGTGAATAATCAATATTTTGCTTATTTATATTATTATTTAAATAAATTACTTCAAATTGTTGTCTTTTTCATAAAAGGATATGATTATTGTGAGGATGGAAGTGCTGATCGAGACGAGGAAACTGGAAAATGTCCACCTTGTCCTGGCGACACTGTAATAAATTGAATCGTTTATTAATATTGACCCACGTACAAAGCCTTAGATGTGATATATTTTTTAAAACAGTTTCAATGTAAATCTGGACACTGCATTCCAAAAGAAAACATTTGCGATGGAAAAAATCAATGTAAGGATGGCAGTGATGAGAGTGAAGACAAATGCGATGTAACAGTACCACAAAATGCTTAGCAGTTGTCCGTTGAAATTCAGCACCGAGTTTGTATTAGTGATAAGAGTTCATTAAAAATTATGTAAAAAAACTGAAGATTTCTGGCTTATTTTGACACTTTTAAGTTTATCGGCTATTAAAAATTGCATTGCTTAGATAACCTTAAATCACGATCTAAATTGTTACCATTTTAACAATAAATATAATGATATTTGATATAATCATAAACGTGATATTGTTAAAATGATGTGTTATTTGAGTGCTTCCATATACGCATCAAAGTATTTCTTTTACATATCATGATAGATACAGCAATATCAATGATAGCAGCACCATTTTCAGTTCTGCAGTGACAAAGCAAAGCTGACTGAGACTTGAATAATTTCAAGGTTACTTTGCGAAGCCGATTTTGCCTCAGTACATAAAAAAGTGTGAGCATTGAAGACTCGCATACATATTTTATATTTATATTACTTATGGTCATGGGCTTACCATGTATGCATCCGTATTCAAACCGAAAAATTTCAAGGTTAATTTGATTGACTTCTGACAAAAAAAATGGGCAAATGAGCCAACATATTTGATCATGTTGGTACACAAATACAAGCAAATCATGTGATGAAACTTTATAAATGCTTAATATTCTGTATCAATCTTTCGTAAAGACTGGATCAGTTCACTATTTATTTTGCTGCACATAAATTCTAATAATTTTAGCTTTGAATTTTAAGTACAAAATTTTTTGTGAAGACATTTCCAACAAATTACTGTATTTATCTTCAAACATGTTTGGGAAATGGGGACAGGAAAAATTTAAGGAGATTTTGAAAAATAATAACATTCAAGATCCCGTTTCTGAGGTTATTGTAGAGGAATCTGGATTAAAAGGAGAAAACATGGCGAGTTTGACGAGCAATGTGACAATCAAGTTTGAAAATTCACAGCTAGCTCCTCTTTATCTGTTTGTGAAACGAGAGCCGGATAATCAAGCCCATTCAGTGATGGTTACAGAATCAAAACTTTTTAAGAAAGAAGCTATGTTTTTCATGGATTACTTGCCTGCAGTGCAAAAATTTTGCAAAAAACACGGGTAAAGTTTATTTTAAATTTAAATTTAATGGACTACGTTCTTATTTATTAAATTGTTTGTTTCCTTAAGCCAGGAAAATTTAATGGACATTTATCCAAAATGCTATTACGGTGACGAAAACCTGGTTGTCCTTGAAAACCTCGTTTTAAACAAGGGCTTTACACTACTCAATAAAGAGGAAATGCAGGATTTTGACGCCGCTAAAATTGCATTGACAAATCTAGCCAAGCATCATGCAATATCGCATGCATATATCCAGGATGTGGGTGGGTCTCAAATGTTTTTTAAACGTTTTGAGGACTTCAAGTTTTTGGGTTTTGATACTGATAGTGTACGGATGATACTGCTGCCATTTGTTGAAGATCCACTAGATGTCAACATAAATATTCTTGAGGTAAATATAAAGAATAGATATTTTTTATGAATAAATTTATGCAATACTTGAATCAAACCGTTATATTTGCAGAAAAGCAACCAAGAAGGTAAAACGAAAGCCATAGAAGTCCTAAAGATGTATCAAGGCAATGCCTACGAAAAGTTCCTGGAACCTTTGAAACGGAAATTTGATGGGAATGATAAGACAATTCGTGTGCTTAATCATGGGTAGGTAAATGAACGGAATGTTTCGAAAATATTGTCATGTTCATTTTATAAATAAAATTACATTTTCAGAGACTACTGGAACAGCAACATGATGTTTCTCAAAGACAAATTTGACGCGGCTAAGTTTAATGGGCATGTTATGATTGACTTTCAACTTGTAAACTTTAGCACGCCAGGTGTCGATCTGGGATATTACATGTTTACAAGTGTGAAACCAGCAGTACGACAGAATATGCTTCAAGAAATGTTGCAGGTGTATCTGGAGGTTTTTCTTAAAACGGCAAAAGATTTGGGACATACAGTTGAAATGACATTTGAAGATCTTTTTGATGATTTTCGGAAATCTTTTATTCATGGATTCTTAATTGGTATGGGTTTGTGTACAGGGATTGGTTATGCTGTTTTGGGTGATGCGGATCCGACAGATATTGATATGGAGAACTTTGCTAGTATTTATAACAAACTTGTGGAAAAGTGGATTGCTGATAATCCGGAGAAGAAAGAGGAAACAGCGAAAATTATAATTAGCGTTGTGGAAGAGCATCAAAAACTAATTTTACGTTAAAACGAAATTTAATTTATGTTAGTAAAAACATCAATTACAACAGTTTATAGATTTATTGGTAACATAGCAATAGTCAAATTATTCATTAACAATAATAATTAAGCAACTAAGATAATTAACAGTAATATAACCATTTTATGTTAAGAATATTCCAAATATTATGTTTAGAGCCCAATGTGCATTTCATTTCAGAAATTAGTAATTAATCTTGTTGTTTCGGTATCTTTTATAAATTTACATTTAATTGCATAATTCTATTCGAAAAGGATGTCACACGGTTTTTGAAACAATACGAAACGTTCCAAACACAGAGCAGCTAAAACATCAAAGCAGATAAAATAACCCATAAACTTCTAACAGACCAAACTACTAATATTATCGAAATTCAACAAAATGATATCAAAAGAACTGCAAATTTTAGTGTATAGTTGTAGGGTAGATTTTTCTCCATTACTAGTTTGCTTTACAAGAATATTTAAAAACCCTGATGTGGAGACGGCATAACATCAAACAAAAAAACAGAGGAAATCAAAAAGCAAGCAATACCTAAAACAATTCTTAAAAGTAAATTTAATAACGGTTTAGTTAAAAGTATCATTTAAATTGTAGTTTCTTATTTGAGTTATTCGATTTAAAAAGAACTTATTTTTTGATCATTGGCTGACGGGAATTATAGCCTTGGAAACATAAATATCAAGATTTTACCAAAATATATGGTTTTTATTGACTTATCTCGAACATGTGAAATGAATGATGATATGTCTTGTAAAAAATTGTTTCAAAATTGAAGCTAAATTCATAACTGCTGGAATAAAACATTTATATTCAATAAATTCCAGTTTATTATTTAAGTGGTACAACTATTCTTCTTTTTTCCCATCAGAAAGAATCATTAAATTCAAACTAACAAAAATTTTAAATGTCATTTTTTTCATGCATCATTTGTTTTAAATTATCAAAATACCAGATTCAAAGCTAAAAGATAACAAGCATTTTACAATGATAATGTTGAGCCTTGGGACATAAAAGCGTGTTAATGAACACTTGATTTCTTTTGATTAGTTGTTCTTACTCGACAAGGTTTTAAAATATATGATTAGTTTTGCCTTATCTTGCGCTTATCTGGTGCACAAATTGCATAGATTTTAAGTTGTTACCTGTTTTTTTTATCAATTTTGACCTACTATGTATTTGCATGATCCAAACTCTTATTAAGTTCAGTACTTTTTTTGTGCAGAGAAAAAATATTAATGTTATAACCTATTTCAAAATATAATATGAAGGCAAATTTTGTATTCTTCGTTTTCAGCGTTTCGGCTCTTCTCGAAGTGGCCTACTGTCGCCGTTGTGCTGATAATTACGTAATATTTAAATTTTAACCTTTATCATTTATTTTTAGAATCAGTTGCAAAATATTTATTTTTATTAGTTTGAATGCCATAATGGATACTGTCTTCCTGAAGGATGGGTATGTGATGGTATTAATGACTGTGGTGACAACGCTGACGAACCCGAAAACTGTCCACCATGTGGATTGGGAAGAGTAATGTTAAATTACAACACAAAAGATTTGCTGTTAAAAGTACAACTTTTCTTGTATCTAGTCTGAGTTTTATTTTTGCTTGTAGTTTCAGTGCAACAATGGAAATTGTATTGGTGAAGCCTATTTATGCGACATGATAAATACTTGTGGAGATTGGAGTGACGAAAATGAAGAATCCTGTCCTTGTGCGGACAACGAACTTAGATGTCCTAGGCTACCTGGAGATTATAGCCCACCTGGATTATGCATTCCATCAGAACGTATTTGTGATCCTGATGGCATATGGGATTGTCTTGATGGTACTAATAAACACATCATTTTTAATAAAGCCAATTTTTGAATAATTATTGTTTATATTTAATAGCCGAATTTTATTTTCAGGCTCTGATGAAGCCAACTGCACAAGTTCTGCTGCTGCCTATTAACAAGTTAAATGCTTAAAACATTTTGAACAAAAATATATCGATTTAGAAATGTAATTTACGTTTTAATTTTTAATTAGTACGTTAACTTTATTCATAACTACTATGCAAATGCTATAACAAATGCGTTTGCTTGAAAGTATTTAAAACGTTTAATTGAATTTCATATAAAAATTTGCACAATTTAGCCTAAGGATTAATTAACAAAATTGCATTAGTAAAATTACTCATCAAAAAACTGAGAAAACCTATGCTTGTGCTTTTCTTTAGTGTGAAATTTACACCGAATCTAATCTGAAGCAAGTGCTCACATTGCCATGGTCGGGATGAAAAAATATATTCGGAGGATTTCTATCTACACAACGACCTCTCTTAACATCTGCTGCCCAAAATGAGTAGATGTGTTTAAAAGTAGAGCAGTTCCATCTAAAAGTGATATCATACGTTTCGATTGGCCAGTACTTGGAGAAATTGCCATTCAGCTTGAACGCCATTTGCTTTTTCGGATACTTCTTCGAACTTATTTGTATTTGGATTAAAATATCTTGCACTCCCGACAGCTATTGCGTGATGTTTGAGCACTATAGGAAACTCATTTGTTGGGTGAATGTCGGCCTCTTCGAAATTGTTACCAACAATGAAACAGTGGTTGTTCATAAAATGTTTGAGAGATGAGTAGAAATTTTTGACAACTTTAGGCTTTGTTGATACCATCGGTATGGAGTTAACACTATTAATGTATGCTGTCAATTTTTTTGTGTTCGGAATTTCCAGGCTTTTAGAAGGTCAAACATAGGATCTATTTGGTCCATTGAACTTACAAGCTTTGTGTTGAGCGTGTACGTAAACTTTGTTTTATTTTCTTCTAGGAGCAGGGTAGATTTCATAATTATTAGGAATTAATATATGATAAATGCGTTAAAATTTCCATTTTTAAAATAAAAATAACAGCTTGAAACTTTAGATGAACTTCAAAAATGAGTCGAATCTTAATAATCTTTTTGACTTCTTTTACTATGCCAGTCGTTGAATTCGAAAGAAATGCTTAAGTAAGACCGATGCTACTCTTTTAAAATCAATGAGTTGTGTAAAAAATTCAAAGTCTAAAACAATTATTGTTATTATTGTGTTGGTTCAAGAATTTAACGAAAGTTTCTTCTGTAAATAAGCTGTCTAAAAGTTAAAATATGTCCATACAGTATCAGTTTTAAATTTGTTAATATAAATATTTCTAATGCAACGATATCGTTCATTAGATTCGTTCATTCATATCGTAGCAATCGTCTGTCCTCTTTCACAACAGCTTTCACTTCAGCTATATGTCACTCTACAGTCACATTTTCAGGTCGCCCAGATTTTGGTCTGTTTTCTAGCGATAGGTCACCACTACGGAATCACTCACCCTACAGAATAATAGTTAATCGACAAGGCACTGGGTCCATGCCATTTTTGGATGCTATTTTTTAAATTCAAGAGGCAGAAAGGGCCATTGAAAAATATAGCTCGACATGCGCACGAACTTCTTGGGTAGCAAAATAAATGGTCGCCGGTTATACCAGCTGTGACTCTGTTCTACAAATGACTGCTACTACAAGTAATATACCATTCGAAAGCCTGAGTCAAGCTGATATGCCGATCAGCGTAATATAGGAAGTTGCTTTTGAGAAAATCATAATCAAAATTGACTAATTACTTTTGGTACAGCCTTCGTACATAGTTTTGAAACGGAGTTGTATCGCAACTTTAAAACCATCATATAAATAGTGACAATGGTAAATGAGTATTTTTTTGTTATTTGAAAAATACTAAAAACGCAAACAAATTTTTCTAGTAGGATACATGTAATATTTATTTTAAAACTTTTATTACTATAACTCTGAAAATGAAAAAAATGAGCCCAAAAGCTTTTACTCAGCCATTAAAATCGGATAAAAATATTCATATTAAAACTTTTTCAAAAGTTCTTGACACGCAAACAAATAATTTGTTTTATTACAGTTTTGAATGCATACGAATTTAAGTACAACACGCCCAATTATAAAAACTCCTTGTTAACATTTTGTTCTGAATCCATGAATTTCACTAAAAAATCCTAATATTCAATCTAGGTGGTCCATTAGTAAAAAGAGTTCGTAATTAATAACCGAGCTGCTTAGATCCACATACTCTTGTAAATCCCGGTTTGTCAAATCTGTAAAATAAATTTAAATGTTAGCAGTTCATTTAAAATGTATCCAAGATTTGTAACTAGCGCACATGGTTCCCAAAATTATAAGCGTACAAC
>JAQIWN010004453.1:0-11204 GCA_034699025.1 Entomobrya cf. arborea Gr-Col-00668 | reverse complement strand
TATGTTATTATTATTACTAACCTATTACTGTGGTGTAATGTAAGTATTTTGTGCTACATGAGAAATGTGTGCCGTTATTCGTTATGTGTGTGTATAAGTAATCAGGATAAAGTAGTCAACTGAAGAAGTAATAGGAATATTTTCAGTTGACTGAGGCGTGTAGATATATCATGAGACGAGGAAAAGAGAAAGCACAAGAGAATAGCTAGAGAGCTCAGTCAGTTAGTATTTTTTTCTGAGTCAAAGTTGTTATATGCACGTCATATCATATCGTGGTAGTAGTCAAGAAAAAAAAATGAATTCCCTGGAGTTTCATGTAGTCAAATAGGAAGACAGAGAGAAGAAAAAAGTAAAAGAGGGAAGAAAAATGCATGTAATATGAAAAATGATAAGCATATAAACTAAAAGTCCTATTTTTTTCCTTTAGCCACCGCCACTACCACCATTACCACCACAGAAAACGACCATTGTAGTAATCATCATCATCACACAGAATATCCTTCCGTTTTTATTTGTAGTTTTTATTATGAATGATGTAGGCTTGTAGTTGTAGAAGGTGTATATTTTTTATATGAATGAATAGTGTGTAGTAAGTAAAAGTAGTAATATGGATAGATAGATGTTGTAAAGAAGGAGAAATGCATTGCTTTTTTTACAGCCTTTCCACATGATATTATGACTATTACTATCAAAATAAGATAATAATTCTTTTCAGATTTCAGTCAGAGACTAGCAAACAGACAAGAGGTTTTTTTATTCATTCTGTGTGTCTATTTGTGCGTTGCTCTTCCTCTTGGTACTCTTCAAGTGGTGGTGGTGATTCGATATGCGATGTTGTTTGGTGGGCTTGTAGGTAAAGTGAACAGTGTGTCAGTTTGAATAGTTTCCTACAAAGGGCTAAAGAAGAGAAAAACTTGAGAGAAAAACAATGACTCACAGTGGCAGGCAATGAATATCATTCGGAAAAACATTTTTTCTCTTCTTCAGGCTACTTATCTGTAACAACAGAAGAAAAAAGGAATAAAACTTGATATTATGCTGAGGAGTGCGGACCAAGACCAAACCACAAGGATTGGTACTTGTGGTAGTGTGTCGGTTGAAAGTTGAAGAAGTAGTTTTGTAAAAGGCTCTTCTTCTTCATCCTTCATCTCTCTGTTTTTATGCATGGTTTGGCTAATAATATACACCATAAAACATCCTGTTCTTCTCTTCACTTTTCGATTGAATCGAGTTGGACTTTTAAATTCACTGTGGCGAACGAGCAAAACGCGAAGAATCCCTGTGTGCTACGCATTCATAACAATGTATCCTTTTTACATATTCAGTCAAGTCAGTCGGGATAGATTGAGATATGGGTGTAGTTAAAAAAAGGAAAGAAGATTCTTTTCTGTATTTAACATAAAGTTGTTCACATTCATGTTCATGCACATGTTAACATATTCCCTAGTTCTTGTTATATTCTTGATATCACACTATAATCACCATTATCACCAGACCAGAGACCATCACTGCGATCCTCCAGCCAAGCCATTCAAAGGAATCTTGAAAGGAACTACGAAGAAGAACAACTTTGAAAGTTAGACAGAACAGCAGCCAGCCAGAAGAAGGAGAGCAGAGGCAGAGGCTTGTTAACATGACATGTTCAAATGTTCATGTTGTGTTATAGCATTGTTACGAGTTTATCTTTCTCATATGTTTGCTCTCTGATTAAAAGTTTATACACAAAAACATCTTTTCTTTTAAATTGTGGGAGAGACGAGCGAGAGGGTGTTGTGGCTTCCTAACTCTTTTTTTTTCTCTTTAAATGTGCGCTTTTAATTTGCTCACTACTCACATCAAAGTCAAAGGTTGAACGAAGGTTGAAAAGATTGAGGTTAGCAATGTTAATGTGGGCAATGGCCATGTATATTTTATTGAATTCCTCTATTTAAAGAAATGGGTTTATTGGTGGGGAAAAAATATGTACATGAGTATAATTTGCAGAGGAAATACATGGAAAAGTTTTATGGATTCTTCTTGTATTTTTAATCGTTTCAAAGATAATGAACCGGTAAACTCATTTTGCTTGTGAATTTTTGTAATAAAGTATATTTACGGATCTACATTACTACCTCCGCCCGCTAATTATGAGAAAGTTTACCATCACCACCACCATACCACCGACCATTATGACTTAACCACAATAATGGCATACGTATATATCTGGTTAAAAGAACCTAATATAAGTTTAGGTGTTTTTGTTTGTAAACCTAAGAAGCGTAAGCAATTACAACACCAGCAACATAATCGTGCGCACAAGGATGAACTGGACATTGTACACCGACAAGAGTCGTTGAAAATTGATCGTATGGCTTCAAAAAAAGATAATTAAATGTTTTCTTTTTGGACTTTCCACTTTGCTCGTCGGTATAATGGTGTATAGTCAGCAATTTCTGTTCTAGTTTCACATTTCATTGTTGGACTTACTTGGACTGGTGTAATTTTCTCATTTCTCGGCTATATGTACCACCTGAGACCTGACACCTGACTACTTCCACGAAGAGAAAAAAACAGATAGATAGACAACCGGACAGAGAAAAGCGAATGCTGAACAGTGAACATCACCACCACCGGCATCGGCAGCATCATCAAAAGCGCTTATCTAATATGTTTTGCGCGGTGTGCTCGTAGATATAGTTTTTGTGATCCAGTGATGGAGGCATAACGGAAATTACTTTGATAGGGGAAATAGAAAAACACGGAGTACGGCAACGGCATGGCAAAGTTTATAACAGTATAAAAACATGAGTGTTGAAAAGTTGTCGCCTCGCGTAGTATTTACACAGGAATATTATAAATGAAAGTGTAAAAAGGATGTAAAAGAAGGAAAAATCTTGTCACTGCTGCTGCTACTGGAGTAGTGGCGCATAAATATCTCTTTCTCTATTGTTCATTAACTTTGATGATAACAACGAACAAGTTGAGATATCGTAGGGATTTTGGCGAAGGGGAAAGTGATTTTTGATTTATTGAAGTCATTTCCCTTTTCTCTCTTGGCTAAAACGGACTTGTGTGAGTTTGAGTTCTTAAAGAGTTAAGTTTTCACTTTTTATCCTTTTGATCCATCCACATTCACGCAAACAGAAAGACAAAGCTGAAAGCTGGTGATGTGATGGTGTAAGTGTAAGTAAGTACATAAGCGTATATCCTTCCTACTTTCTACACAGCTTCATAGTAAAGTGAACACAATTTCATCCAACGAAGAAAGTTGGTCGCAGTTGAGTTGAGTAGCTAACAACCGTATCATAATCATCAACAACCTCAGCCTTACAGCATTTGCCATCAGCATCATGCCACTCAAGTTGCGAAGAACGCTTTCCATGGAAGATCTCCAGAATGCATCTGATGACGAGATGGATGTATTACTTTCCCCATCTCAAAGTCCTACCAAAGTGGTGAGAGTAGGGACATCGTCAGAACCTACAGCTTTTCCGCATAATGGGACAACTCAACGGGAAAGAATGTTTCCATTTTCCCTTATCGCCGATGAGTCCTCCTCCACAACGTCTCGCCCTCGACCCAAGCCTAATGCTCACCCTATAATTGTGCCAGTTGAAATGCCAGAAAATGATGACTTCTTTCTCCACGGTCCTCAAGCCCCTATTCTGAAAGTTGACTCGGGATCAGCTTCAGCCGCCGCCACCACCACGGAAAATGGTAGTCTAATGCATATGAACGGTGGTACATCTGTTTCTTCCTCGTCGACAAATACATATCAAGCCATTCCGATTCCGAGATCAAAAAGCGTGAGATTTGAAGAGCCTGATGATGACTTCAGTGAAGAGATTGGATCAGGAAGAGACAGGATAAATAGTGTACAAACTCAGGTGCATAAAAAAATATGTTGCTATTTTTATTCCCCAACTTACTTACTAATGTATTTAATATTTATCTCACGCTTCATATGTACGTCATATTTACAGCCATGTCAAATTGTCAAAAAAAAGAAGAAAAAAGTTGTTTCTGTAGTCTTTGGTATGCTTTGTACAAATGAGAAAAACTACGCTGTTTGGTGAACCATGTAAAAAGAATTCAATGAACTGTGAGTTTATATGTTTCTTTTTTTGGTACATTCCTTTGTATAGGTAAATCAAGTAACTCAAAAAATGAAAGATAACATAGGTCGACTACTGGAAAGAGAGCAGAATTTAGACGCACTCACCGACTTGTCAGATCAGGTAATACAAATGCCCATACACCTTTCAAGTCATCAACTTAAGTGAAATCAGTGAAAGCCAACATGGCATAACGAACAAAGAAAATCTCACACTTTCAATCTGTTTTATGTTTTTTTTCTCTCTTGTTCTTTTTTTCCCATGAAACGCAGCTTCATTACTCAGGAGATATTTACCGTCAGTCTACGGAACATCTACGGCGTAAGCTTTGGTGGAGGCAACAAAAGACGCGTTTGGTGCTGACAGCCGTATTTATATTCTGTACTGTGCTTTTGTTTGTACCTCTTATCAGCAGACTACTTCGATAAAAGCACGTCACTCACTCGTCATATCGCCACCGCTGTCGCGTCAGAAGAGTCATCATCATTGTCTATTTATTGTTGTTAGAATAATATGTACGTTAACATGTAGTACTAAAAGTTTAATGAATGAACAAGTTTTGATCTCAGTGTGATCTTTCAATCAATTGAACATTGGATACCATATCAGGTGACGTTTATAATAATCCAGCTGTGCAGCTTGTACAATACTTTTACTTGTGTATAGGTGTTACCTGTCAATAGTGAAAGTTTTTGACATTGACACATTAGGAAACCTGCCACAAAGTCATGTGTCATGTAGTCATGTCATGTTTTCAGCTGGAAACATTTTACTTTGGTGTATTGAAAATGCAGTAACTATTTTACTGCCATATGCCACTTCTAACAAGAACCAACAATGGGATAGGGATAGGATTGTGAAAGTAGAGGACAAAAGATACCCTATAATGTCAAGTTTCCCCTTAACATGAATTATAGAAAACCCTTTTTGTAGATTTTTTTCCATTCCACAACTGTGCTACGCTTTTCCAGAGAATGGAAAGCGAAAAAGTAGTTGGATTATCATGTATCCGAATCAAATCGCTAAAACCCACTCAAAAAAATGTGTCATTTTAAACGAGGAGGGGACGTAGACTAAACGAGTTTATGTGAATGCAAGGCTATTATATCCAATCAACATGTATAGTTTCTTTATCCTTTATTGATGTAGAGTGGACGATTTATTTAATGGATTTTTCGTTTTATATCCATTCGTTTTACAAAACACAAAAACTCAAATGGCTTTCTTAATTACCCCGTTTATAGTAAATATTTAAAGCGTTTTGAAAGTTGGCTGGAGCCATTTGGTGACAATTTGATGGTGCTAATAATGGTAAACTAATTTGGAGAGTTGGAAGAATTTTGATGTTTTTGTTTACCAGTAACTCGTCAACTGTACCGCTTACCTAATTATATGTACCATTTTAAGAGTAAAATTATTACCGAGTTTCGTGTCGTTAGTATTTTAGTGATGAGCTGGATCAGTCACGAAATGTCTTCCGGGTTAGAAAAATTAGCAGGTAGGTCTTGTGCGAACGAGGCATACTAGATAAATTGCGTTTCTCCTTGTTTTCACATTACTTTCCCTTTTTAGAGCAGTGTCTTAATGCCCCAGTAGTGCAGTGCTACCTAAGCTTGTAGACTGCATAAAAAGCAAAAGCCGAACAAGAAATTGGAACAATGAACCTCTGGGAAAAAGGGAAACATAAAAACAGTTTATAGTTTTGACCAATGGAAAGTTTTTAATTACTGTCAGTTTTAGCAGGATAGTTAAATAACCAGCAAAAAATCGACAGCAATATTTTTTCCTAAACACAAAAATACAAAACCGAAAGATTTCATTTGAAGCCGAAATCTGTAACTAATGAGATTCAACATTTTTGCAAGTGCCGTCTTCGTAGCATGAATTCATAAAGTATGTATTCTGCGGTCCGTAAGTATTTAGAAAATTTGATTCAACAAAGTAGTAAAAAACCGAAATGTGTAACTCATATTTATACTAATATCACAAACCCATAATAATTTAATGCCTTAACTGTATAGTTGTATGTCAGGAAAGAATGAGATGCGTTACTTGGACCAGTGTGTTAAACCAACCATTCAATGTAGCAATAGAAGAAGTTAAATGTAGAAAAGCTAAAAATACCTTTCTGAAAGTACTGATTGTGAATGCAGAACATTTGTCTGTGTCTGTTAGTTTTTAAGATAAATGGTGTAAAATGAATATCCTAATTTTAAAACCCAACTTTGTTATGAAAACTGAATAAAAAATAATATAAATGTGATGTTGAAGGTTGTTGAAACAAGATATCAATGTTGTACACACAATCCTATAAATTGTATACTTTGTTTTTATTCATTTGTTCATCTTCTTTTGTCAAATATAAATAATTAATTATTATTATGCAAAGTAGCTCTAGTATTTTTGGTAGTGTAGAAAATCACAGTTATGGTCACAGTACGATATAATATATATTTCATTAACATCATGTCGTGTTTTTGTGTTCATCTTAAGCATTTGATGAAAGAAAGTAGTTGCCTTCATGCTGTGCCTCTAGTGCTTGTCGTTTTGTCGGAATATCCTGTCCCAAAATTTCATTCTGAGAGAGAAGGGTTCCGGGATAATGTCAACTTCCTTATTCAATGCGTACCAAGTCAAAGGCTTTTCCCCATTCAACTGAGCAGCAGACAAAGGCATCCAAGTTTCTTTACTCTGCCAAATATCTACAGGCTTTCTTTTATTTGAACAAAAGAATCACATTGTTAGCCAGCAGAACATTTTACACAAATGAAACTTACATACATAAAATTTAAAGGATCATTTTCAACCAACTCATTTCTTCTAACTTTAATTAGAGATGAATACAATTTTTTGGCCTTATAATTATTTTTTTTTCAAGTAACTTACTGGTGAGTAGCAAATGTAGCCCATAAATGGACTAGCTGACGTGAAAAAGTCTCTTCCTCAGATCCAGTCTCAAACTCATGGTAATCAGGTAATGAGGGTGTGAGGAATTCGATTCCATTTGCGAACGCGCTACCTTCAATACAAAAATAGTGTTATAGAGTATTAATTGTATGCAAGTTTTTCTCTAAGAGTATAAATGAACAAGAGTAACAATACATACAAAAAATATATGTATGCAATCCACGTGAAAAAAACGAAATGAAAAGAATAGAAAATGTACATAGAAAACTAAATGTTATCTTAAGAAAACTTACTGTAATGATCAGATATGGAATGATTGCGAGTTTCCAAGAAAGTTATAAGATACGGGTAGACAGGCTTGTCATAAGCATAAGTCATTGCGAATTTCCAAAGTCCGAACACGACGAAAATGTCATATAAGAAATTAGTAAGGTCCTTGTGAAATGCTTTCATTCTGCTGCCACTACTACTGCGACTGGTGCTACTATTGTTTTGTATGCTTTCTGTAAAATACAACTGCTGAATTTCCATGAGTGAGCTGATACCAAACTGTTCATATTGGAAGCCCGGAATACGTTGTAACACTTCATCTAGCCAACGGGTAAACTTCTCTCTCGACGTTGTTCCCAATTCTTCCTCAGGATAGAAAGGAGTGGGGACTAAAATTTAATAAGAGAAATAATACGTAATGCATATCCTTTTATGATTTAATGCCTGAAAAGCTTTTGAGCTCGGAAAGTAGAGACGACAAACTTGTAGAAAGTGGATTTAATTTTGGGTAACTCTGGTGGATAGAAAGAGAAAGTGCATTATATTATCATGATTGTCATCATAAGCTTTCAACGAGCTGTGCACTCTAAACTAAAAGATATTCAAAGGGAAATAAATATATTTATGTGCTTTTGTACTACCTGTGCTGATGCTTTCTCTCATGTTGTTATTGAGTAGCACATCAGCCGAGTTCATTCCAATGAGTAAAGGCACCCTTTTATAATGTCGTTCTGATAGAAGCAATGCTGGTGGCTTGGAAAAGAATGAATGCTGGCAGACCTTATGGTTATGGCTGTCACAGGTTTCGTCGAGTGTAGCGGGCAAAAATGGAGATGAAAAGTCAAAGTACTTTTCCTACATTTTTTTCATAAATTCCACATGGTCCACAAAACATAAAAAATATAACATTGCATTACAAGACATATACAAGTTTAACCTCTACAGATTTACGCATATCATTTTTGTAATAAACAAAACAAATCATATGCATGTATTACTATATTAGGCTTCCACAATAATTACTGGGAAACAGTATGACTTCTTATTTTACTGACATGTCATGACATACCGAAATTATTTTTTGACTTCTCATTATATCTTTCAGTCTTTTCGTCCTCAAGCAGTCGACTAGTAGATGAGAGGGTCTATGGGGGCATTCAAGCTCATCATAAAATTGCCTCGTCGTATACGATGATAGATGTGGTAAGAACATCCAACCACCATGAATTATTGCGCTGCTAAATAAACCTATAGGTTTACAAAGATCAGAGAAACGAACTTACTTGAAATGAAATGATTGGTAGAAAGACAATTAAGGTTTGGATGTAGTGAAAAGACTATCTCTCTTTCCGGTGATAGATAACTTTTTGGTGAAATGTGCGTTGAATGGTTACTGAGAAAATTATATCTTAAAATACCTTTTGTACTATGTGACAGCAGCAAATACTTCACAGAAGTAGCACCTGCAACGGGACCAATAACACATGCATTTAATTAGTGAGAGAAATCAATGTTTACATTCCAAGTTATTTTGATATATGTGTGCAAATTGGCAAGAGTAAAATATCAAGAGAGCTTCTGAAAGTAATGGGCAATATGAACCCAACCGAAAAAAGTAAAGCTTTTGGAACATACCGGATTCGACTCCAGCAATAGTAATTCTTCTCTTATTTCCTCCGAATGAAGCTATATTTGAGTTTACCCATTCTAGAAATGTAACTTGATCGTATAAACCCAAATTGGAAGCTCCTTCAGTATTGACAAAGCCTATTTTTTCAAGAAAAATAATCTAATTAGTTTTCAATTTCTTCTTTGTAATTAATTAGGAAGAATATATACAAATGTGTAAGTAAGTATACATGTAATTTAAGCCATTGTATATACTCACCAAGTGATCCTAATCTGTAATTAAAAGTGGCGCAGATAACATTTTCACTCATGAAATAGCTGACATCAAACGCCCCTCCATTTCCGGATTTGAAAGATCCAGGATGGACGAAAACAATAACAGGAAACCCATCCTTGTCAGGGGGCTCTTTCTAAAAAAAAGTAGAATGCGATATGACATCATCAGCATTTCACAATGAATGCATTAGGCGAATTAAACTTGATAACAAAAGAAAAGAAAGGCAGAAAAACAGAAACAAATACTAACGTTAGGTACATATACATTTCCAACAAGACAATCTTCTTTTCCAATAAACATCGACCCATTTTGAGTAATTTGGGGGCAAGCTGAACCCAGCGACTGGGCCATAAGTGGAAGCGACACCGTATCCAAATCCGTCATTGGGACAGACCTCTGAAAACGAAGAAGAGAAAGCAGAGACCAGTCAGCACTCAGCAGTCAGTTTTTTTGCATTGCAACTGCATTCCATCACGTTACTCAAAGAACGGAATTTCTGAGCAAGAAAACGAAAAGAATGTGAAAGTATGGAGTTCTCAAGCTCCAGTGCTTTCCATCCAAACCAGCCTACCTCGTATCGTTTTGGACTAGCTGCATAACGGATGCCAAGGAATGCGTGGTGCTTCGCATCTTTGCTATTGCTGTTTAGCGTCTTCCCAAAATAGAGACCATGTTGCAGTTGAACGTAGGGCGAGCCATTTAAAATTTGTACTCTCTTAAAGCTCTCAGCAGCTGCAAAATTAGCTGTATCGTCGATAATTACTAAAACAATTAGCGACACTACCAAACTCCCAACCACTATCAAATGCATCATCATGATGCTGATGCTGACAAAGTTTCCAGCAAGGACAGAAACACGACGATGATGGGATCTTGTAACTATTAATGATGTTCTTTGAACTCACAAAACACATTTCTTGGTTCATATTTCACACTTTGCATTTTATATACTGTCAAATCTGTCTACCATAAAGGCTCACATTTTTAATTGCATATGTAGCTAATTAATTAAGGCGGTTTCGGACGAACACGTCCTACAGACAACAGGTGAAGGTTATGTGGCATAACATGGCATTGATTAACACATTTTCCACTACCTTAAAATTTTACATATGAAGTTGTCAATTCAAACTATCGCGAATAGATACCCAACACTTGTATGTTGGAAATGGAATCGAACTACACCGCTGTAACTGGACAAGCTGGTTAAATGTGTGTTAAAACAGTATTGGTGTTAAACAGGTAGACACACTGGACACTTATTGATTCACAAAGCTACTTCGCTTCTCAGTCATTAGCTCTTGTTCTTAATTAAAATATTTATTGACAATTATTACATTTCCTCTGTAGTAGATTGTTTTTAAAAGTTCACTTGTGAATGAAGCCTTCAATTGTTGTACACATAAGCGTAACGCTTGCGATCAATTTCATTTCAGGTGAGTTGCGTTCTCTGGTACTTTATATGTGGGTGGACCATATGCGTTATCCTGTCAGTCAGACAGGCTATTCTAAAAGACCTGTTGCCTTAATCTACATGGGGGTTTCAGTTTCAGATGTAAAATACATGACTTAGATGAGATTTTATGCAGGCGTTTATGATACAATGTATAGAAGATGACATGGCTGGTGAGAAAAATTTAACAAAAAACCTGCTACTGACTGTCTGATGTGGTTGGCTGGCTCTCATCTCCTCACCAGGCAGAGTAAAGTGTAGAGTTTAGCATAAAAAATTGTTTTGAGTTGGTTCTTGTGTATCATAATCACATCATCATTAACATATCGTATGAAACTGAAAATTCACTTCTGGCAAATAAACCAATATTAGTCAATCATACACAAGTCAGTTTGCTTTCAAAGCATTCAAAATTATACATGTCTGTATAGTCAAAAGATTTACATATATATTCCAATGGGACTCTGAGACTATTTTGAATGATTTCATTCATTAATCAATCATATTGACATGAAATTTGCTGCGGATATAATAAGACATACAACATAAACATACATTTTTACTTACAGCAAAA
>JAQIWN010004452.1:0-11204 GCA_034699025.1 Entomobrya cf. arborea Gr-Col-00668 | reverse complement strand
GTTATGATTTCGGAGGAGTAACTTATGCTCTTTCACTTTGTCTTTATGTCGAAGGATCCACCTGCTTTGGTTTCAGCTTACTGAATGCTTACTGAATGTGCCCAGCCACAGTAGTCTCCGTGAAGATTCCGAAAAAAGTCCGTAATCTCTGAATACGTTTTCTCAGTTAAAGTTTTAACTTTTGAAAGATGAGGCAAATACTTAATCGCAATTTGATGCATGTGAGTATCGACAGGAATGGCTTGTGGATAGCCAAGACTCATGAGGCAAATACAGTCTGCAACCTATAAAAAACAAAATCCTCATTTGAGTTACACATTCATTGAATTCAGTTTAATCACTTTAGTTGTACTACTACTACTATTAATTTTATGATACCCACCTTTCGACCAATTCCAGGTAAAGTCTGCAATTGTTTTCTGGCCTCATCATAACCAACTTCACGTAAATTTTCTAACCACTTCAAGCCCCCATTTTCAACAATCTGCGAAGCAGTTTTTGCAATAAATCCAGCACGATAACCGAATTTCTCTTCTCTAAGTTTCTTTTCAACTTTCTCCCCCACCAAATTTTCCACATTTGGAAAATCATAATACTGTTTCCCCTCAACTTGCGCAATTTCATCCCCATAATTGAGACACAATTTTTCAACCATTTGGCTTATCCTGGAAATGTTATTGTTAGAGGAGCATATAAAGCTGAAAACATTTTCCATGCAGTCCTGGTACAGCATTCGGATTCCCCTGTAGTCTTGCACAGTTAAGTTGGCAAATCGTTCATCTTTACTCGCCCACTCCTTATAAAGGCTCTTGATGTTAACGTCCAATTGAAAGTACTTTTTGAGCAACACCCGATTCTCTTCTTCACAATCATTTTTAGGGCTGGCAGAATACGTTCGAAAGAAAATTTCCTCATCTGTTTGCTTAAGCACCCATACTTTACTCCTATACACACCTATCCACGCTTCGGCGTCTGATTCCAGTGTCTTCCATCTGTAACAAAAAATATAATGTCAACCCCAACAAATAAAATCAGACAGGTTAAAAAACGCTAAGAAATTGTTAAACCTAAAGTAAAGTATCGAAGAATTTTACCTGAAGCTTTGGCCACAGGCTAACACAGTAGAAATGTCTACCTCCTCCCTAGAGACCTTCAACCGGCTCCAATTCTCCATTGCTCGCCTGTTCAGACTATTAAAGTAATACGTTAAAATTCTTCGATATGGAGTCCGGAATGACAGCATTCAGTTGTAGTTCTTATGTCTTAACTATCCTAGGGAAGGCTTCCCAAGGTCTAGGTCTGCCTGTCTGAATACCTCAACTTCTCAACATCCTTCTGGCTTCAATGAACGTTAAAAAACAGATAACAATCCTGAATTCGATTAACTTTTTTAAACGAGTTTGTCAAAAAAAAATACTTTACTGAAAACTGGATGACCACTGAAATCACTTAAGCGCACGCACAAAACATGACAAAAATGTATTAAAAATCACAAGATAACAACTTGTTCTTGTGCGACACGCAACGTGCAAGTAATCTACCGCCTTAGTCTTTTGTTTACATGTTTCCAATCCAATCTACCTCACACATACACACCATTATACAATGCATGTTTAATGCACGCGCACATACTACGCATCATGGTAAACATAGTGTACACATTTTGTTGTATGTGCAAATCACTATCACATGCTGTCAAAGACCAAAACATTTATCATCTGTCCCAGTTTAGTCGGACACTTTGTTGAGCAGATGATCTCTAGTTTCATTAATTAAACTAGCATAGAATAGATAGTTTTAAATATCTACAGTTTAATGAGCTTTACTGAATTTTTTTGTGGTTTTACAATGTCAATGTAAATGAAAATGTCAATCAAATATCAATGTGTACAAGAAAGACGTACAAAAAGCTGTGCAGACAAACAATGCATGTATTTACTTTTGTCGTGATTGTCGTTAATCTGACTAACTAGTCACCAGTTTCGTTCAGTCAAATGATAATAATGTTTGTCGTTAATTTTCTTGTCTGTATGTCATGTTTTCAGTGAGCTATGAGTTCCAAAAGAAATAAAAGTGTTGCAATTGTGTTCAGTATCCTTTTCTTGGGATATTATCAGAAATGGCTGTACGCTATACTTTATGAGACGGTAGGGGGATCAGTTGATTTAGACCCTGCTCTTCCCATGATCATTAATGGAGTTCAAAAGCTGAGTAATCATCATGGCTCACAAGATGACGCTAACGAATTGGAGGAAAGGTCGGAAATGTCGGAGAAGGATTCTAATAATAATGGAGCTGTTTCCATTTTTTCTTCAATGGCGTTTTTAAAGATTGATCCTAAAGTGCAGCTTCAAGCGGATGAGTTGGCTGAAAGAATTCAGAGAGAAATTGATTCTAGTCAAAGCACCTATAGTTCAAAGTATGATTGCAAAGGTCCAAAACTTCATTGTGGCTCCTCTGTGGGTATGTAAATGTCATGAAATTAGGAGCTTAATGAGTTGTCAGTTGTAGGATCAATTTTTCTAATTTTATGTGCGTTATTCTGTCAATGTTTGAAAATAGATTGTGGACTGGGTTGTCAAATTCATAGCATGATGAGCTGTTTGATGGTGGCATACGTATCAAATCGAACTTTAATTCCGGATTTCCGTAATTGGCCATATTCTATTCCATGGACTGATGTTCTTCAACCAATTGGCACGTCAGATTACTGTCCTGTGGATAATGAAACGGCAACTGTAAAGTGGGGGAAACCTGGCTTTAGTCTAAGTCTTCCAGGTAGTCATTCTGACAGTTTTAAAAATATTTTTAAATGATTACTTGAAAAGGTTCAACTAAATTACAATCTTCTCTGGTAGATCACACGGTATATTCGCACAAATCTGGTCTTCCTGTTCCGTTAAATGTTGGTCCAGATATCAAGAAACTTCCCTCAAACCATTACGTTTGGTGGATTGGTCAGTTTGCAAAATACTCAATGCGACTACAACACTGGGAAGAGGAACTAATGAAAAAATTCAAGGATGTTTTAAAACTTCATCTTCCTACTGTTGGGTATGCTAATTTGTTAATGATTGTTGGAATAGCTATTTTGTGGTTTTTCAAGCAAGCATAAAAATATTTAATCGATTTTATTTAATGTAGTATTGTAGTGAGAAAAAGAGATAAACGGGGCGAAAAGAGAAAACTGGAAATGCATTCCATAGACAAATATATGAGCATCGCCAAGAAGTACTTTAGCAGATTGGAAGAAACGTCGGAAAACGTAACACGTAGAATATTTTTGTCTACTGATGACAGAAATGTTTTCAAACTGGTCCGTAAAAGGTATGAAATGAAAATTATTGTACAAGATATGCCATTTTATGCTGTGCTGTATAATACAGTCATCGTTTTGCAAAGAAAGATTTACGTAAATTGTTAAAACTCTAGGTACCCACCTCCACGATGGGAAATTTTGGGGTTTCAGAGAAAAACGGATGTGGAAGATATCGTTAAAGATATTTACATGCTGAGCGAATGTCACTTTGTCGTTTGCAGTTATTCCGCAGATGTAAGGATCGGTCAAATACAAAAAATGTGTAAAAGATATTTAGGATTTCTTATCTTATAATTTTTGTTTCTTTTTTTGCAGATCTGCCGTTTAGTATTGGAACTAAAGGAATCCAAAGATTTGTACGCTTTGCACAAGGTGAAATCGCCAGGGTATAAGTATTTTTATGCTACCCAAGGATTCAACCGCCTCAGGTTTCTTCTGAGGTACTAGGGCTCGAAAAGATGACAGTGCTGGCTTGTGTGGAAGCTGAAATTGACATTATGATGATCTCTGCAATCACGATTTGATTTCACACAGGCTTTGTTTTGATATTTAGAATATTCATATGACCAATAGTCAACTAACCTTTGACACCTTTCTTGACCTTTTATACCATGTATGTTGGACTGATATTTTAGATCTTTTTAAGACTCAAGTAAAGTGAAACAATAAAATTGTTACTTGTTGTGTAGTTTTCAATCTTTATAAATTTTCCCGTTTCAATCGTTTCATGTGACTCTCATAATAATAATCAAATTACTATTTTTGGTATCATATTAAAATCGGACGCGGACTCTATTGGTATAAATCATGACGAAATACTGTATTTTTAAATCTGAAAGTAGAAAATACATGTTCCTGGGTCATCTAGTTATCAATCAACGGCGCAATTTTAACGTTTTTTTGAGAGCACGTACTGTACGTCTACGTGTTGTTCTTTATAAACGTTTGATACGCTGGTCAGACGTGACGTAACGTCATTGCGTTCATGACTTGATGTAAATAAAACACTTCTGTCAACCTCCGCCATCATCACTCCCTACCTTCCTTCCTTTTATCATTCTCATTCAAATTAAAAATAGTAAAAAATCATACGGATTCTCCATCATTTTTGGTAGGTGAGCGGTGAGCATATTATAGTCATTTATATGAAGCGTTATTCTTACCCTACGCTGCTGCGCTGATTTTCTGTTCAATTAGACTTTGACGAGTTGAACTGAGCAGCTGAGAGTTGTTATCCGCCATAGGAAAGCTACTACTACACGTCATCATAACACAGCAGCATAGTCATAGTCGGCTTGTTGTTGTTCATTGCTGATGCATAATTACCTGCAAAGCACCAACACCACCACATCAGCATTTTCAACTTCAACTATATTGCAAGGTATGGGTTTGTGGGTTCTCTAATTCATTCTCATAATTCTCATCATCAATTAACCCTTTCTCTTTTGGCATGTGTGGCTGTATATCCACATATTGTTGTCATTTAAAAAATAGGAACAATTAAGGTGTCTTAAATAAAAGTGTTTGCATTAAATATAACATTTTAGCGAGCAGAACATAATATCTTGTTCTGTAGTGTTTGGCGTGGTACGCTGAAAATCATATTGTTAGGAGTTTTTTTATGTGAATTGTACACAAAAACAAGATGTGAAATTGCCTAATACATTTTTTTATTTATAAAAAACCGTGTTTTTTATTCAGCCAGCAGCCCAAGAATAAGCCCGTAAGTTATCTTGCTCTATTATTCACGATTAATTTTATTAGAAGCGAAATAATAACAACGCTGACTTTCATCCTAATTAATTGGCCTACGCCTTTGTGTTCTGGAATTGTTTTAAGTAAATGTTTGGGAAGTGGTTGACAGTATACATCAAAACGTAATTACAACGAGTCTGTTGGCTCAAACAAAATGTCAACTAAAGTTATAATCTCACGAAGTCCAGTTTCACTTTTTTATTGAACTATTGAAGGCCTGGATTGTAATTTGTAGTATTTGTTATTCATTATTCACGAGTTAAACATGACGCCATATTTTTAGTGTTACCTGATCTGTACTTTTTGATAGAATTTTGGCTTTATTTAAATGAAACGTTGTTAAAAGCTAATATCGTGGTGATCGAATAATTTTATATTTAACAGTTTTGTTTGTATACTTATTTTTTAGAATACCTTACATTACAGCGGTTAACAGTAAACATCACTATTTAAAATACAACGCCCCTAACCTACGGTATTACCCAAAAGACGCAAGATGGTTTTGTTCACTATGATATCTCGCTTGAGGGATTCCCTTCCGTTAGCAGCTTCCATGCAGAATGATGAAGAGGTAATTTTTTAATGGTTCACATTTATTCTCCTCGTCCTTATAAGTACTGTTGACGTTGACAGTCAAACCGTATGAGTACATAGATTTGACGTATGGTACATCAAAAATATATTCAATTTACTTTGTATGGTATTGATTAAAATTAATTTTAATATTTTCAGTATGAGAGAAGTTTAGTGGAATACCAACAGCAAGCAAAAATGCTTTTGCGCAGACTAAATCAGCAGAGCCCAAGACAGTGTTCTATTGAATCAGGAAATTATTTGTTTCAGTAAGTCAAATAGCTATTCGAAAAACTTAAATTTACTTAAGTTTAGCTATAAAAGCCTACATTGTAGACTAATTTAATATTTTGCAATTTTCCAGCTACCTGATAGACAACGATGTGGTATACTTGACTCTATGTGACAAAAACTTCTCCAAGCGGTTGTCATACTCGTACCTGGAAGACTTAGCGCAGGAATTTATCGCCCAAAATGGAAAGAAAATCCAGACTGTATCACGTCCATACTTCTTCATTGAATTCGGTAAGCAAAATTAAAACTTAAAGTGCATACAACAAAGGTAGCATAAGCGTATTTACTCATGATTGTCATATTTACTTGCACACATTCTTTAAAAGTTTTAAGATATTTTACTTTATGATTGTCTTTTCATTGTTTACAGACACATATATTCAAAAGGCCAGGAAAAACGTAATGGACTCTCGTAGCCGTCGTAATTTAAATTCCTTGAACACTGAATTACAAGACGTGCAGCGTATCATGGTTCAAAACATTGATGATGTGATTAATCGGGGTGCTGTTTTGGCAGAAATGGATTCGAAGGCTCAAAATTTATCAATGCTTTCTCAGAAGTATAAAAAAGATGCCACATATTTAAATTTGACATCAGCGTATGCCAAAGCCGCTGCTGGATTTGTTGTTGTCTTCGTTTTTGTATTATATTTTTGGATTCTCTAAAATCTCTCTTGCAAAAAAATTACATATGTGGATTTCTCCAATCAAACAAAGTGCGAAAGTTTGTTTAGTTATAAGTGAACATTAATAAAGGTCGCTTACTATTATTGTTAATGAATTATACTTACACCCAAAAAAGATCATTTTGACTTACCGAAATATATTCTTCCAATAAATGTAATAAAATCAAAGTAATTTTTGTTTATATGAATCTTTATATTGTACTTCTGTAAGTACTAAACAAATTCTGTTGTATGGTAAAGTTAACCTTATGAACAAAAACATAATCATGTTACAATGCAAGTTAACATAACTTATTTAAGAATGATGACGCAAACATGTGAGTGCAAGTTAATTCAAGCGTTGATGACGGCAGGATACCGTGGAGCAAATTATTTTGATAAGTTAGGTAGGAATTTCTCAATAGAAGAGGAATTCCGAACTTTTTTTATCAATCAATTATCAATTAAACACAATATGACATGTACATTTCTAAAGTCAAAATGTATTTATGACGAGACGTACTAATTATAAATTGCTGTAACAGCAAAACATAGTAGTTCTTGAAAAAACCACGTCAGTAAAATATGCTAATTATTTAAGTGAGACACACCTGAATTGGTACTTGAGTTCGCTCCCTGAGCTAGACAACTGCAAATATTTGTATACATAAATATCTTCACACTCTCACCGATTTTAGCCGCATAGTATTACGTGATGTAACCATACTATATCACAATAATGCCTTAATACTGTAGAATTGTGTGTGACGCCACAACTTCTGCCAGTAACTGCAACTCATGCAGCTGTCAGTCAAATTTTTAAGACATAGAGCATAGTAAATCGCATCTTAGTTTATTTTTATGAACTTAACGTAAAGGGAATTAACCAGACATAAGAGCTCTCTACTCGATCATTTGATAATTTATTTCAAGAAATCAAATACGTACTCATACAAAAAAAAAAACAACGAAGTAGCTTTACTTTTACTTTGTTCATGCCTGACACGCTACTGACACTTTGAAGTTCTTCATAAATCAATGTTTACAAATAGGTGTCAATTGCCTTACGAAAATTGTATTGTTGATAGTTGATGCACAATAGCATTGATGGCAAGGCAAGAAGATGGTCAGCTCCTCGAACTTCAACGGTTCTTGCGTAGAGGCTGTTTTGTGGAACTTGGGATTAACCAGAATTTTCATTACGTATGAGCTCACGCGGATCCAGATCCAGGTAAACTTACTTAAGAACTGTGCATAATGATTTCCAGTTTTTAAAAAATACTACGCATTATGTATACAACCCGTTGTGAATTATATCACGAAAATTCTACATATAAAATGGCGAGAGTAATCGCCAGTTTGACAGTTGTTTACAAGCATCAAAACCTTGCAGTTGTTAAATTACATGTCAATCTCATCCAACATCAGTTTAAGTTTTTCAGGAAGGAAATATAATTTATAAAAACGATTTTCTATTGCTCAAATATGGTTTATTCAAAATCACTACTGTTTACATCAGTTCTTGTACTTAGCTTGTCAGTTTTGATGAGTCTTTGTTTTCATACATCATTTGCTTCTGACGCCTACTTCAACAGTAAGTAAAAATGTATATAACGTTAATCACGTGATAATTAGACTGAACCCATCAGTTATACTTTGATACATTTTGTAACAAATTAAATTAATATTTAATCCAAGGAGCTAATCACGCAAGAAGTATCCGTTCACTGCAAATGAACAAGTTGTGGACAAGAACTGGATATGGGATTGCATTCATTTACTCCAACGCATTCGGTAATTTATCGTACACTCATTTTTTGTTAAGAATATCCCGTTAAAAATTTTCAGATTAGTTTGTGGATAAAACTTGATAATTTATTCAAAAATTCAATGTTACAATTTACAGATCAATTTGAATTACAAAAAATTAAGAGCGCAGTAGCAGAAATTCGAAAGCATTCATGTATGCCAGTGATGCTCTTTAGCCAGTTCCAATTTTTCACAAATGAATATATGAAGTATCCTCATCACACGTTTATCGAAAAGAATAATGCTGTCGGATGTGGTCAAGCTGCTGTGGGAATGCAAGGTGGTTATCAACTTCTAACATTAAGTCCTGATCCACGCTGTTTGACCGTTACAACTATCATTCACGAAATGCTTCATACCCTGGGAATTGAACATGAGCAATCGCGGCCAGATCGAGATCAATTCATACAAGTCAACAATCCAAACGTCCAAACAGGTAACCGTTTTCTACATACATATCTACGTACATGGTAGTGGTAGACACTTCGTCAAACACTGATAGTATTTGAGAATTTGATTTTTAATTTTCTACTTTGATTTGTTGATTATAAATCAAACAGGCCTACATAATGTTTTCAACATCGCTTATGGAAGTACACCTTATGGTCCTTACGACTACGATAGTGTTATGCATTATGGAAGGTTTGCTTTCTCATATTACCCCAATATGCCAACTTTATCATCTAAGGTAAAGAATCATCATCAGTATAATCCATAAAATAACAGTAATCATGAAATTATTAAGACCTGTATGATACAATTAATTAATTGAACTTTTTTGTTTCCTAAATAGGTTGCTGGACACGATGTGCCTTTCTTTGGAAATAATCAGCTTTCATACTGGGACAAAAGAAAAATAAATGTAATGACAGGTTGCAAAGTGAACTTGTGACATTTTTACCAACAGTGTAATTTTACGCTTAATGGTATTAAATTATAAACTAGTTAAGACAAATGTAGACATTAACTATACAACTGTGATACTATGATTAAGTTGAAAATATATTAGAGCAAGCTACTTTTTTTGAGCTAATGTTATTGTTGGAGTTTTTTAAATAGAAAATATGATCAATAAAAGACAATTGATTTCTTCTTGTAATGCATACGAAGTTTTTTAGAGCTTTATTTGATTCTTATTTTATTTTTATGAAACATGCTACTTATTAATAGATGCCCAAATTCCCTACTCGTAATTATTACTCGTCGCTTCATCCTCCTCACCTTCAGCTTCAGTTTCACCTTCACCAGCAAGTCGAGCTGCCTCCAACGCAGCCTCCTCAGCCTCCTCCATCTCAATTTGCATCTGAATCTGCTTCTTCAGCTTCATAATATTCAGAATAAAATCATCGAGTTTTTCTACAAAATTAAAAGTTAAAATTCAATTAGAAACTTTTCCAGTCATCAACAGAACAACAACAAATACACAGCCAGCCTAAATAAATCGGCTTACCATATCCACTCTCCTGCCGTAAATACTTCACAGTTTCTTCTAGAACGTTTTTACTTTGTCCTAGCCAACAACTTTCATGCTTCTCGTCTTTAGGAGCATTTAACCTAGTTCGAACTCTATTACCACATTCGAAAAAGAATGCATTAAAATAATTGTGATTTTTGCTTAGAAATAGTAAAGGATTATTTAGCAGAACCAACCTACCTCGTTAACCATCTCATAGCGAATTTTCTCACGATTACCCATAGCCTCTCCTTTTCAGCTTTCTGTCTTGCCACAATGTTAGCTATGAAATAACAATAAAATTTGAAAATGTAGTTTCATTTTACGAGAACAAAAATCAAAACAACCTGGCAAACTATTCTTTAAAACGTCTCCAATTCATTAAACTACACAGTTTATTTTTGTAACAATATGGTGCAAAATTTCTTACGCATCTCTTCTCGGTATTTTTCTAATCTGATCTGTCGTTTCCTTGCTCTGTATTTCTGAGCCTCTTTCAGTTCTTCTTGAAGTTGTTTCTTTTGGACTAGTTTCTCGTAACAGAATACGTATTTGGATTGAATCCATTCCAAAAGCTATAAGCACGAATTATAATAGAAGCATGAATCAACTATAAAAGATTGTACACTCTCAACAGCTCTCAACGGCTATTTTTCCACCATTTGTTGCAAATTACATGGCAATCTAAATAATCACTTACGAATTTATTGTAAGCAGCTTGCATCATAGCTTTGTCATTTTGCTGTCGCTCCTGGGTTTCCAAGAATTTCCTTGTGGATTTTATCATAAGATTTCGGCATTCTTGGAGCCTGCGATCCTTCAAAGCCTGTAACCTGCTCTTATTTCCTTTAGCTTCCGCAATGCCTCGCATTATCGATTCCAAAATTTTCCTGTCCCTTTCATTTCGCCATTGTCGCAATCTGGCTTCTGTCATGTGGTCTTTGTGCACTTGTCTAAAGTGATTTTTTTTTGAGAAATGACATTAGAATAATTGAATTGTTATTTTTTTTGTCTTACAATAAAATTTCATAGACTGTGCCGAGAAATCCTAGAATAGTCTGTTAGACTGTGATATTACTTTTGTCGTTTGTATGCGATAATGTCATCTTGGAATTTTTTCGCTGCGGCAATCCGAGCAGAAACAATAGCCTCTCTTCCCGTGTCTTGGCTCTCAGCTCGTAATAACATCCGTAGCTGATTTCGCTCATTCCGTAAAAAGACATCCTGAAAACAGAAATCATTTACGTATTTTTAAACACTCATAAGCAGCTTTTCCCTAAAATGAAAAAAGCAATGTCGGTTATTATGTGAATTTTCCTATCGATGATTTTTTACC
>JAQIWN010004451.1:0-11205 GCA_034699025.1 Entomobrya cf. arborea Gr-Col-00668 | reverse complement strand
GGTGGGGCATCGTGAGATTTTGCGTGGTCACTAAAAGGTTCATTTGTTGTGACGTCCATGTGGAACAAAAAATACTAATGATTTAATAACAGTACAGAATGTTTATCAAAGCCCACCAGCAAACGAATTTATGCGCTTCTAGTAGTTTGAAGAAAACTTCGTTTTTAAAATAAAATTGCAGTGCTTTGTAAATTGTAAATGATTTTAATCAAGTTTGCAGTCTACACAAATCAATCTCCAAAGACACAAGTTTCGCCAATGCAATCGATTTCTGAATCTGAATATTTGCCAACCACAAAACCACAATCAACTACAATTATTGGAAATCTTGTATTGCAAAAGCTCTATCGTACAGCCATGATAAATTATTTGTATGAAAGTTTGTACCTAACAACTGGACATTTTTTAGCGATTATAGTTCAAAATACTTACCTATACATGTAGGTATATTTTGTTTTAATATTTTGCACTGTCACAACCGAAACACATTTTTAAAGAAAACTAAAAGCGATTTCCTTAACTTTTTAAAATCTACCATTATGTACCTTTCAGCGCAGCGGAAGGAATATATTTTTCAAAGAACAGCTGAATCTTTTAAAATGCTACTTTTGAATGACAGAGGTTTCAGTACTCGACCAGCACAAATTATAATCATGCAACTATGAACTATCATTAGCGTCTTCCCGTAACCTTGTTTTTTACACTAAAGTTTGGCAGCGAAGCCAGCGTTTCTGTTTTTATGAATAGTAATGATATTATAATATGCGTGAAAATTTCCATTTATGTTTTGTGTCTGCTATGTAATATATTCATGTATCACTATTGCTAAATGATGATGTTGAAACATGAAAGCGATGTCTTTTTTAACGCAGACCGCACGATCATTTAGAGAAAAAATGTTCTTGTCAGTTTTAACCATCTTTACTGAGATGAGTTCACTCAAAAAGGTCGAAGTAGTTCTGCCTGGCTACCATTTATCATGCATGAGCACCGAAATAACCTAATATAAAACATAACTAAAGCAAACACCTTGTCTTACGTCAGAAAACATATAAACGTTATATGTACATATTATTACATCAAATGCATTTACCTTCAGTTGGTGAATGGCAAGTGTTCTTATCTTGTCTTCTAAGTATTCGTTACAGTTATGTATAATTTTGAATATTTCTAAAAAATAGTTTGTTTACTTCAATTCACACTTACCAAATATGTTGCCAATATTCTTGACTTATTGCACTTGAAAACAGCCGAATGTACGGGTAATTTTGATGCACGCAAATGAACTTAGAATGAAGATATAACTTATTTAGCTCCTACGCCTACTTTACTAAGAACTACGAATAAGCAAGATTTGGTAATTTGTTTTCGCTACATTTTGTTCCAATTGACTAAGACAATTTCAGTGTACACAACAAAAATGTTGTTTTTACTGACTAAAAAATAATTTTGGCAAATACGGAACTCGTCACAAAAGTGTAGGCATTGCACACATAAAACAAGACACTGACTTGACTCTCAAACGACCACGAGTTACTGTTCTAGTTGTAGGTTGATAAGCCGTGCGTCTTGTTTACTGAATAAAACTGGTATTCCTTCAATTGTAAGTTTTATTTGCAGCATAGTCTGTTTTGAATCCATGTAATACATACAGCAATGCAGTATGCAGTGAATATATATCATGCTTCTAGTTTTTTAAGTGTATAAAATGCATAGGTATGGTATTTGTGTGCAAAGCTTGCTTAGGAGCAATTTCTTAGCACCAGAATACTAAAAAGTAAAGATGATATTAACAAATCTGTCAGTACAATACAATGTTCAATGTACATTTTCTCACATTTGTACACATACGTAAAAAACACATTTCATTTCAATGCTCAAAGCAGCTAAAGAGATGAAACACACAAAAGGCTGCACGGAAAATATCCTCTTGATCTATTAAGTACGGACTCAGGACGTGTTATACGCAGCAGTAAATATAAAAAAGAGTCTCTTTCAGTTGTCATTATGCTTTTAAATATTTTCTGATCTCTACAATCTGAACAAAGTTTATTTTGCTTCCCATGCGTATAATGTTAGTATGATACCGGAAGACAATAGTTTTCAAACCAGAAAGATAATATTATTAGTGTGGCCAATCAAAAAGCATAATACTATATGCTCAAAGAATGTGACGCGACAGCATGAGTTCTGTTTTTTTAATGCATGCCATGAGAAACAATAATGAGCAGTAAAATTCTGAGAAAAATAATTAAACTTCTTCGTTAAAACATTACTTTACTAACACGAGCTGCTGTTTAGTCTGTAATGCGACATTTTACTTTCTTTATTATTTTATCTATTCAATATATTGGTCAACTTCTTACAATAAGCTAACAAGAAGCGTGTAAGTACCGTAAAGATTTACTTAAAATATTGCATCGCTGTCATTAGTGGTAAAAGTTAATATATAGTATGCATATTACATGGAAAGTATCGCTCAAGACAAATATTCGTAACAAAGAAACACGTAAATTAGATAAACCAAAAAAACTAAACAAAAATATCACAGTCTTTCATGCAGTCTCTAAATGGGTTCACTAGGGGCATTAACACACAATAAGCATATTACGTTGTAAATTTATGTGAACAAAAATGCAATCTCTTAATTAAAAAACATTTATATGAAGTATTCGACTAATAATATCAAAAAGACATTTTAAGCTGACGCCTCGTCTGTTCGATTTTCCATTTCTTCGTGGTCATTGGCATTCCTCATGGAGAAATACAGGTAACTGTACATAAAATCAAGATTATTAGAATTACAGTTTGAATAAACGTTAAACAAATTACAAAAAGAATCTTACATGAAGCTCATCAAAATAGCTGTGTATGCTGTCGCAGAGACCATAAACATTGCTCCAGGAAACGTTTTAAGTGTGTGGGAAAAAATGTAGCTAAATAAAGGCACTCCAATCAAGGGCATAGATGCTTCTCCACACGCCAAGAAGGTGAAAACTCGAGCGATTTCCTCCTTCGCCACGATTTTTGAGATCATCGAGCGTAAAATAATACTTATTAACCCAGAAAACATTTGCAATGAAGCACCTATACGAGAAAAGTAAAAATTATACAAAAATGATGTTCCCTCATAAAGTGACCACTAACTAAATCTTACACTGGATGTTAATCATTTAATTACCAAGATATATCATCCAACCAGAAACGGCGAAAGCAAACACAAACTGTGCAATTACTATTCCAATGGTTGATAAAATGCCAATGATCGCATCAGGTAATTTAAATATCTTCAAACATGTCATTATCATCACATAGCCCCCTGTACATGAGTTCATAAAATGTTTTAAAAACTCCAAGCAGTCAAACGGGATACGAAAAGTTGAAAGTTGTGTTTTTAGTAACATGTTATGCTTAAAATACCGGATATAGCGATAAACGAGTCAGACACAGAGTACTCCGTATAGTGCTTCAGGTCCCACTGAAATCTTCTCCTGGTGTACAAGTACATATTTTGCAAATATCCAAACATGGCAAATATCCGCAAGGAAATTGTTGCAAGCATGAGCAGTAACCACCTGAAAATGAAACAATCCAATATTTATTAAATTGTGGAAAATTATCTAATGAACTATATCATTTATTCTCTTATTTATCATATTTCATAAACCATTGTTAAAATTAAATTCACCTCCTTCTCAGACCACTACGTTTTGCAAACACCGTACCAAACATGTCTTTCACTGCTTTCACATTAAACATATCGGCAACACAATTCCTGTCCTCCCTGTTCTCAAGCTCTGGCAATTCTTCTCTTATGACAATACAGCCATAAATGAACGCACATAGAAATAGAGTTGCGGAAGTGGTAAAAACGGCAGTGAAGTTTCCATATTTGTAAATCAAGCCCCCACTTAATATTCCAAGGGGACCTTGCATTTAAAAAATATTTAAAAGGTAAAATTTATCCGTAAGCCATGTCTGCATTTACACTCATCCCCGCCAAGAAGCTTGACGATGAAATATGAAATTTCATGCTATAAATTAAAATAAATAGTGCATGCCAACCTCCAAGAAACCACGACGCTTCCAGCATTGCCACACGGAAACTTCTCTCCTCTAAACTAGTTTGTTTCGACATAAATGAGAAGGCACTCATGATAATTGATACCAAACCACCAACCAGGGCAATGGGGGCAGACGAAATAAGAAGCAGTTCCGGTGGTGCGGTTGGAATGTGACATAGAATTAAGTACGACGTTGCAGAGAGAAAGTATCCGAAAAGGGGTAAGAGCATTGGCCATTTCGTCCCATGAATTTCGGTCCAGGGACCAAGGAACAATGATATCAATATTGGAAACCCTGCCTCAATCAAGCTCCTATATGTCACGAATTTTGAAGCTATCCCATCTATTTCTTGCTCTGTTTGGCATCAACATTAAGTCAACATTTTTAGTTTGCTCTTACAAAAATGCATACTTATATACACGGGTCATTATTTTTTACTAACCAGTGTCAGTGTAATTTCCAAGATTGTCACAAACATGGTCAGGTTGATGCAATGTAATCGTACATATTCTTTGAATGTACAGGTTTTGCAGAACGACACTTGTAGTGGACATTGCAAACATGTGTGCAAACATCATGGGTTCGATTGTTATATTTTTCCAAATGTTCTTCCATGACATTGCATCAGAAGTATTTTCTGAGCGTGGTCGATTGTTGGCCATGTCTCCAGATAAGCTATCTTCTTCATCACTACTTTCTCCACTGCTACTACTGCAGTGATTTTCCCTGTTGTTGGGATTATGTACGAGGGTGTCGTCAATGAATCCTAAATTTCCATTATCCCGTTGCAGGACTGGAGTATTGGAAGGATTTGTTGTTCCATTCATTTTTACACTTGGCAGAAAGCTTAATATGTGTTTTGTTTTATAATTGCTAATAAATCGCACTAAAAAGTGCACGCTCAACAATGAACACTTACAAAACCCATGTATGCATAAGTGTGTGTTTAACCGATATTTCTAATGGATATTTAAATTAGCAACTAGAATTTCTTTCAAATGATGAGCTATTTTTCAAAAAAAAACTTGTGTTGAGAGACTTCGTTGTACTACGCGTAGGTGGTCAGCTGGCTCAAGTGAAGCATTCCAGCTGGTTTTCTGCTCATAAACTGATCTTCTCTAAGCGTATACCTTAAATGTTAGGCATTGAATGCGTCTAAAGATGTTATTTCTCAAAAACATGCTATTTTCTTTGTTGTATTTTGCTTAGAAGTTCTCTGCAAATTTCGACGCAAAAATGTTGTGCTGCATGCACGTTTGGGGAGAATAATATGTTGAAGATGCTATAAATCTTTAATCTCACGATTTTAAAATAATTTAACAGACAAAAAACGTGGAAAAATTTGCTGAGAGCAATGTTAGAACCTAGAAAGATGACAGTAATGAATGAATGGAATATAGACTAAAATTTAGCCACTATAAACACGTCGGGGCTGAGGAAATCGAAAAAAGTCAGCAGATTTGTAAGATCCACTTGATCTATTAAACTATGAAAGGCCATCTTTATTGGGGTTTATAATAGCATGCCATCATCGTGTGAATCACATCTTGCTCGAGGAGTGTACATATATTTTTGTGTTTGTCCAGTATGGGATGAAGTGCAGTTATTATCAGGGATATGAACGATTATGTTTGATAAAACACCTTTTTGAGCTAACTGACAACTGTTGTTTTAATGCAAACGTTTACCTAATGAATGTTAAGCACACTAAAAAGAAAATTTTCATGCAGTTCTTTTTAACTGAATGGGTATCACTATCACAAGGGTTTATATGTACCTTGCAAACATTGTTTTAAGTGACAAATCAAAAACCACAGTTCGAAAATCGAGCATTCGAATCTATCAACAAGTCAAGTTTTTTATTCTAAACTATATTTTTACTATGTAGCAGAAGTTGAATTGTTTAAAAAAAATACTACAGACGTTTTTTCGTAAATTTTCATGCTATTTTTTATGAGTAATTTTAAAACCTTTTTATGTGTACATATTAGCCATACTGGTGATGATTATCAGTATCCCGAATCCCAACACAACTACGTATACTTAATTTCTGATAGTTTACTAATGTTTTACTTTCATTATTTTGATAATATAGTTAGCATTATCAAAAGGTATGTACGGCGTACGGGGGGTTTCAAGCTACGGTTATTGAACTCTGCTTTTCATTTACTCGTGACCATGAATCGTCACTGCACTTGCACTAGAATTGATTAGGCTTGACTAATTGGATTTATTTTAAGTAGTTCAATTGAGTAATTCTTTTTTCCTAAAATTTACTTTTTATTTCTAGTTTCTGATATCTTTTGGCGTATAAAATTTAGTAAGTTAGCTGAATTCATTTAATGACAGCATATTGGTAACCTCAAACTGGAATTTCCAAACCTCGTAAGCGGTCCAGAGTCTAGACACCCACGGTACAATCATGGAGAACAAATTGTGAAAACCAGAGCCAATCTTTATCATAAATTAGAAAGGTTCGACAAGTTCGACAATTCCCCAGCGGAGAACAGGCAACAGGCGGATGTTTATTCGCTAACAAAACATTTTAAATTGCATATTTTGGCATTGCATAGCTCAAGTTTAGTCTTAACCCTAAAATGCAGAAATGATAGTTTTATAAAATTACTTTATCAATTAATCTAGTTCAGCATCTAAATTTTGATGTAAGTTAGAAACAAACGGTTGCGTATTTTCCTTCCTCTGTCTCAGCATTGTAATATTTTCCCGTTTTTAAACCTTGCTAACTGAAAGCTATAAAAATACATAGTTATGTGTTGTGGATTGCAGATTGCTATTAAACATGATTAAAGCCTTTGAGTTACACACATAAAATGCGAACGTAGGATAAGTATTTTTTAGATTAATCTTTAGGCTAGTATGTGGATCTGTTACTTAATTTATTACATGTAACAATAGGTCTGTAAATGATGAATGAATAAAAAAGAATAAATTGCAATGCGAAACAAATGGCATGGGTATTTAAGAAATCGCTGAAAAGCGTTTAAAGCCAAAAAACAATAGCACATTATTTAGCTCAGCAGTTCTGGTTCATGGAATCGGACTATCGGACCCATTACATGTTACATTCTTTGACTGCTGAGTTTTTCATAACCACTAAGTACTGTCATTCATATATTATCAAGTTGGTTGAGTTGAGATTACAAAATATCATGCGAGCAAGAAATGAATGCATGTAGGTCTGTCAGTAGTGTAATAATAAATAATAACTTCATCACTACATGTCCCTATTTACATGGGAAAAACAATGCATAGTGAGTGTTTTGTCCGTACAACCGTATGTATTACTTTTCATTTTGATATCAACATGCTGAAGAATGAAACTGACATCAAGATAATGTTTTCAGTCTAGAGAAGTAGAGGATGAAGCTAGTTGCTGTAAAACAAGATAAAATTATTGTAATTTGTATGTCAATCTTGATTCCAGGAGTTGTCTTTTGATTACTTTGTCAACAACCTTAGTTCCTAACATCAGATAACTTGTTAAAAGATACCAAAAGATATAAGTTTGCAATCAACCAAATGACACGAGTTCTAAGCAAATGTTTGCAGAACGGGGTATTGCTATGCAAATATGGAACCGGGTCGTCCATTGGCAGGGTTAATCAAAAATGGAACCTTAACAGGTACTCAACTACAGCAGCCAGACAGACTTCTCAAGCCAAGGATGATTCAAAGTTATGGATAAAATCCTCCTTGCCGGATGTGCCATTGTGCACGGGGATCGAAATGCATGAGTTGGTATTTGAGAGGATTGTCAAGTATGGAAATCTTCCCGCAATGGTATCAATTTATTTTTTTATGAAAAGCTTAGAATTTATTTTGTCGAAACTAAATAATCAAGTGTTATAACTACATTAACAGACTTGTGGCGTTTCTGGAAAAACTTTCACCTACGAGCAAATTTACAAACAAGCCAAGGGACTAGGGGCTGCGCTAATTAGGGCTGGATACAAAAAAGGGGATGTTTGTGGCGTTGTTCTCCCAAATGTTCCCGAATTCCCGATTGTTGTTTTGGGCTGCTTTAGCGCTGGACTGACGGTATTAAAATTGATTACTAGATCAAATGGTTATTCAACTTGTCATGCAAAAATTTAAATGTTTTACTCATACATAATATGTACAACAAACAGGTCTCTTGCATAAATCCAGCATACACAGAGTCGGAAATTATGCGTCAGCTAAATGCATCGGAAGCTAAGCTAGCTATAACAATAGATTTCTTCTTAAATGCTGTACGAAAGGCAAAGGACAGTAACACCAAATTGGGTTGCATAATTCTAATTGAGGATGATGCTCGAGAGGGCTGTCACTCATTTTCTGAAATGGTAAAGAGCAATATTCAAGGAATGTCATTCTCAACGGGATACAACAGTGATACCACCGAAACAATATCACTACTTCCGTATTCCAGTGGAACAACAGGTCCTCCTAAAGGAGTATTACTGACGCACGCTAACATAACCACTAATTTAAAACAATTTGTAAGTCAATATATAACTTCATGTAAAGGAATTTTTGAGACATTTAACATTATTTAATTAGATCCAAGAAGATGTGGCTCCAACAAAATGCTACAGTGAGACCGGTGAGCAAGAACGTCTTATTGGGTTACTTCCGTTCTTTCACTCATATGGGTTATCAGCAATAGTTCTGGTAGGATTATATCAAGGAGCTCATTCAGTTAGTTTACCGAGATTCGACCCTGAAACTTTTCTCAAGGTCATTCGTGAGCACAAAGTATGCATACATTTCAGATCTTGCAAAATTATATGCTTGTAGTTTAGAACACCATAATTTTCTCGGTTCAATTTAGCATTTTCAATGTAATTGAATTATTTCATTTCAACAAAGCCAACTTGCATGCATCTGGTGACTCCCTTGATTTCCCACATTGTAAACTCAGATGATTATACACCAAAAGAGCTTGGATCGGTGCATACTATTGTGGGTAGGTAGAAATTTAATTGGACCGTGTAATGTACAGAAATAAAGAATAATTTTTAGGTACCAAGTCCAATAAAATGGAACTTGTAGCATGTTTATTATTGAATAATGATATGTATGTATTGAATCGGTGCATTTCTTTCAGGTGCTGCAGCACCAATTGGAAATGTTCTCATAAACCGGCTTTTAGAAAAAGCCAATCGTTATATTTTCTTTGCAGAAGGATACGGTAATTTAGTATTTTCTGCATGAAGTTATAATGCACAAGTATATATGTATGATACCAAACTTTTTTAAACATTTACTTAAAGGAATGACGGAATTATCACCTCTATCGCATATTTTAAATCCAAGTTCCCGTCACACCAAAATCGGTTCTTGTGGACGCGGTGTCCCGTCAACATGGAGCAAAATTATTGATACAGAAACCGGAAATACTCTGGGCTCAAATAAAAGAGGCGAATTACTGGTGAAAGGACCACAAGTAATGAAGGGATATTTAAAAAATGAAGAGGCTACAAGAAATACGATAGATTCAGTAGGATGGTTGCATACAGGTGAAATTTGAACAAAAAAACCAAATCATCAATTTGGACGCAATAATAGTTTGACAACAATTTTGCAATCAAAAATATTTCATTTGATAGGGGACATAGCTTATTATGATGACGACGGATTTTTCTACATAGTAGACAGGTTAAAGGAGTTAATTAAAGGTAATGAACTTAAAAAAGTGTTTGTTATTACATAATTTGACATTAGCATAAAATTAACACCAACTGTTTGTTTCAAGATAATAACAATTTACTCTCTGCAATTTTGTATAGTGAAAGGGTTTCAAGTTGCCCCATCTGAACTTGAAGACCTTTTAAGAAAGCATGAGAAAGTTGCAGATTGCGCTGTCATTGGCGTCCCATCCGAAGAAAGTGGAGAAGTCCCTCGTGCATACATTGTATCAAAATGTGACAAAATTAGTGAAAACGAAATACACGAATATTTAAAACCAATGATAGCTACATTTAAACAGCTTAAAGGTGGTATTGAGTTTAGAAGCGAAATTCCAAAAGCTCCTAGCGGAAAAATTTTGAGAAGGGAACTAGTGGAAGAATATAAAAAGCAGAATAACATTGTATAGTGGTTTTTTACTTTCTCTCTAAGAAGCTGAGCGCTCAAAGAATAATTTAAACATGACGAAATTACATTCCTATTTAAAATGACAAAATATAATGTCCATTGACCTTTAAATCTTTAGTCTTTTTGTTATATTTATTTAGTGCGGAATACTTGACATATTAAAAGCAAACTAAAAGATTTTCATTAAAATCCTTTTTTTTAACTATGTACTCTCTACTCTCTATGATGCTGCTTGCTGGCTCTTCTGGGGCTTTGGATTGGAGCCGTAGCATTTTGAGCACACAAGAGCATGAAACTCTACTCAATCGACCCCATCTGCATCTGTCATTCGTTCGATTCACAGCTGACTTTTTAGAGATTCCCAGAAAGGTAAAATGAGATAAGAGCTTAACTAGTAACACGAATGTAGAATGATGAAGAAAAATTTTGCACCACCCTCAAAAGTTATATACAAATACGCATATACAAATTCGCAGACAAATTGCTGACGTTTACCTTTGTAACAACTTGACATCACATTTCATTATTGGCACACACAAACAAATACAAATGAGAGGCTTTTCATTTCTTTGTAAAATACCATCAGAGTTACTTTACTCATATCGTCATCGTCATCCTCATCATCCCCACAGGAGTATTTCATACTTCAAAAAAGTTACTCGTATTCCTTTTCCCATAAGGCACTACACCAAAATGGCTACTAGCGAGTTGAATAAGTCTGTGATAATTGCGTGTGTACAAATGACATCAAATGAGAATAAAACTAACAACTTTACGGTTGCATGCGATCTCATTCGTCGCGCAAAGGAAAAAAATGCAAAGGTAATTAATTGGGCGCACATTTTGTATTGAAATGCAGTGAAAATAAATGGGGGAAAGTGATGATGATAACAAACAAATTCCCTAATAACTGTAACTGTAGATGGTGTTCCTTCCTGAAGCATTTGACTACATTGGAAGTTCAAAGGAAGAGTCAGCACAGTTATCAGAGACATTAGATGGACCACTTATCCGATCCTATCAAGAGCTAGCCAAGGAGTT
>JAQIWN010004450.1:0-11207 GCA_034699025.1 Entomobrya cf. arborea Gr-Col-00668 | reverse complement strand
AGAGGAGATGGGGATGAAAAAATGGAAATGATGATGATAATAAATGTGAAATGTCTAAATTGCTGTTGAGCGAGAAAGGTGGTTATTGTGCTGTTGTTGTGGTGGATAGTAGTCTAATGTTTTTGGTATGCCAACTTTTTAAAGGAGAATGCTGATGGAGCATGACGTATTTTAATGTGATGAATGCTTTGCTTCCTTATTTTCTTGTGATGGGATTTTTGATGTGATGGACTTCCTTAGATTCGGTGCAGGGTGCAGCTAATTTGTGCATGTATAAATGTACATACAGGTATGGTAATAGTAAGTAATCATTAAAATTGAAGAATGTCAGCTAGGGAAAATGTGGAATTAGTTCCGCTTCATGAAACAAAATCGGTATGCAGGCATATTATAAGTAAGCATCCTACTTTTTCGGTTTTGTTAGTTTACGGCAGTTGAAAACTATAATTTTTCAGCTGGATTAAACTTCGACCCATGCTTGAATGACGAATGCAGTAGCATAGTTCATCTCTACTACGTACAACAGTTAACTACAGCAATTAATAACCTACCCTCGTTTGTAATTATTCTAATGTTCGCATATATTTTTTAAAAACTTTAAGTTTAGCATTAAGTATGTATTTTCCCGTAAGTGTGTGCAAAAATGATGATTAGTAGACAAATGATTAGCTTATTAGGCATATACAAGAACAGATTGGACAATATAACCATTTGGGTGAGGTGTATTCATGCTCATGCCATTTATGTAGAATACATGTAAACGAAATTTAGCAACTAAAAATATTTGGTATGATTACGACAGAAAAAGTGATTTTATTCATTCCTCACTTTGTAGAATGAACTTTGATGAAAAACAAAATTAGCTCAACAAAAAAGAATATTTTGAAGAAATCATGACACGACAAATGGAAATGATAAAAAAATGCTTGACAAAATTTAGTCTTCTTGAATATGACAACTTGAGACTTGCTTCATCTTTAGCAGCAAGTGGCAAGTGGCAAGTGACCAGTCCCACCAGTCCAGTCCAGTAATCATCCATCATCTTGACCTCAAGATGACTGAAACAATTCAAGCCTTTTTCATGCTTTTGGTTGCTTGAAAGTAGTCATCAATTCGAGTCTTCCTTTTGATCAACACTTTTGGCTCAGAAGTAGACTGGGAAGCCGATGGCTCCATTACATCCTTTTGAGACTTGTTTCCAACAATGGCCCTCAGCATTTCAACCTCCAATTCATTTCCATCTTCATTCGCCGGACTTACTTTGAGATACTCTTGCATTTCCTCAGCCCATGGATCACAAATAGCTTCGGTTGCATCCTCAAAGGAGTCACTATCGGAAAATTCCATTTCCTCACTCGAAAAGAATTTCTACAGAAATCATGAAACAAAAAGAAGAAATCACTATATAAACTTTAATATATTTAACATACTCACTTCAAAAATATTAATTCCAATCAAAGCTTACCTCATCATCATCCTCATCGAATGACACGGACCACTCCTGAACAACTTGCTCTTCATCTGCTGGAATAGGCCGAGCAAGTCTTGGCGTCAACTCCTCCTCAGGCTCTTGGTAATTTTCTGCCATGGCCCTGGCATAGAAGTCATCTTCAATTTCAAGAACTTTCTCTGAGCTAGTGTCCTCCTTGTACTCCTTTTGAGGATCCCCCACTTCCTCCTTCATTTCCGTGTGAGTTTGACACTCCAACCCACGAACCTTAACGTTCAAATTAGCAATCACCTTAAAACCATTAAAAACAATTGACACTTTACTCAACTTCTAAATTCCTCTCTAATAAAATAAGTAATCAATAATTTACCTGATTCAAATCATCAGTGATTCCCAACCATTCCCGCATGTCCGATGTAGGCACCTCCATTTGATTTGCCAGTTCCTGGATATGCTTAGGACTTCCAACCTTCAGGACTTTTGTATTGGAGTCCAGATCCTTTTCCAGCATGTCCAAAATGGACTCCTTCTGCGCCCCAGTTAGAGACACAACTGATGAACTCCCAGATCCACTTCCTTTGCTTGAACAAGCTTTTACCTGGAAATCCAAAATTATTCAAATTATAATACAAAAATAAAATACAGATTAATGAAAATCAATACGTAAATAAATTTTTACCACGCTTAAATTAATACTGATTCTTATCGGTTTGCGTACTTCTTGACATGGATCTTCATCCATTTCGTCCCCTACTTTCTCCGAGCAATCAACCTCTACAGCGCCTTCACTCGAGTCTAGATTGGTCGTCATCTTTTCCAGTGTAACAGCAATCTCCTCTTCAGTTACACGGGATGCCAAGTAAATGATCTAAAATGAAAAATTCAAGTAGTTAAAATTAAAATGCACATTAAAATGTATATGAATATAGTTTTATAAAAAAATTAGTTAAAACTTACCTCATTCAGCTCATCCGTGATTCCCAGCCAATCACAGACGTCAAGAGAAGGCACGTTCATCTTCTCCGCTAGCGTGATAATTGACTCTGAACTTGCAACGCCTGCAGCGTCCTTACTGAAGTGTAAATCTTTATTAAAAACTTCCAAAATGGAAATCCTTTGCTCTTCAGTTAACTTGACACTCGGACGAGCTTTAGTTCTTCGGTTTCCGCGAAACATGATGCGAGGATTGCGCTTACTAGTACTAGTGTACTTGGGAGCCGGATTACTGAAAAATCGTAAAGAAATAAATAGAATTTTCCTTTAGTTGATAGTTTACAAATATGAATTTCATAGAGTTAAAAGCAGTTTAAAATAAAATGTATTTAAAACTTACCGAGTACTACGAACAGTGCGTGACGCAATTACTAACTCAACTGCAGATCTCTTCACCATTTTTACGATTTCCAGTGTCCAAACTAGCACAATCGAAGTTAGAAACGGTTTGTAAAGAGTAAACTGTAATTTACAAACTGTTCCAAAAAATTCCAAGAGTTGAATTTCCAAACTACGAACAAATTGTTCAAGTGGATAGTTAACAACGGTTGGAAGTTAAGGGAGTGAGCCTCCAAACAAGAATAAACTTTTAGCTGTTGACACCAGGCTTTATATACGTCCATGAAACAAAGGAAAATATCAGAAAAATATTGTTTTATGTGATTTGCATAATGTGAATGAATTCGATTTCATGTAATTATCAATTAAAATGAAATTGCAGTTCCTTATTCATAGACAAAGGAATTTGAAGTAGTTCACCAGGCTTATAATTTTTAGAACCTGAGTTTTAATTGGATATTGTTTTTTTTGGTGTCATTATCTTTCTTGTTCGAAATGTGAAATTGAACTTTGACCATAAATCAAAAATATTAAAACGTCATTTCCAAAATTATTATTCAAAGTAGGAATGAGGAAAGAGGGCAAAGTACATAAAGTCGTTTCAGATTAAAAATAAACTTTTTCGCAAGTTTTTTTTCGTATCTTCCCATCTCCCATTGAATTCATTGATCATGATTGATTATACAGACATAAAGACTGCAGGCAGACCACTGGTGCAAACTTAAAAAAATTTACTGTCAATTTTGATACTTATGTCAAAAATATTTTATTTCTTGAAACAACGCAGTATATTAATTTAATTTTAACCGAAACAAACTTTGACTCTGAATATTTTAGAAAACATGCACACCGGAAAAGCATAATACAGTATTATGGATAGAAGTTACTTACTAAAATATGAACATAATTCTCAAGTTTTGTTTTCATAAATTTTTAAGAAAAACGAACGAAATTTTTTAATTTATTTTAATTCGAATAGTTCATATGTATGTATTACCCATGCAAATTGCTTCATTCCAAATTCCAATAACTTCCATTTTGTCTGCGTGGGTGGACGAACATTGCATTATAATGTTTTCTTTTTCATTGCTTATTTATTTAAAAATGTATACACCCACTTTAGTAAATAGCTTGCAGAGAAAATCAAAAAATCAAACTCAACTCTTTTCACATTCAAAGAATTTTAATTTTTTTAAACACTTGAGTTTACATCATATTTACTAATGTTTCCTCCATCATCATCCATCATATTTTTACTGCTTATGAGTATGAGCCTACTTACATTCTAACCGGAAACCGTTTCTACAAAGAGCAAATAAAATCATTTTCTTCTATTTCATTCAACACAATAACTTGTTACTTCTCGTTGCTATTACAGTTGGTCTGCCGTTTTGGCCAGGTAGGTAGCTAAATAGATGCATGAAGTATTTGGAGTAAAACTGCTTGTCTTTCTTGATTCACCTGAGACTTGGAGGAGTAGCTTGGCAACTTGGTACAAACTTTGGCGTTACCGGGAACTCTAGTTGGATACAATAATAGGTAGCTAGTCAAACTTTGGTTTGGTCATAGTCATGTTGCCCATGTTGGCTTGATGTGGGCATTGCCTTTAGCGCATTCCCTGAGAATTTCACTTACTTTCACCATCTATCTGTCATAGTCATGTGTTGTATTCGTCTTGACAGTTTTATTTATCAAAAGTGTCCTCAGATTTTAAAAAATTAGCTAACTAAATAATGCATAATAATAAAGACATGTATTTTCGACATAAAAAGCAATCATGGTTAGTGGAAACCGAAAAAGAGTTGATCCCCAGCAAAGGCAACAAGAAGTGTATCCTAATTTGGATTACTATGACTGGTCCAGTGCCGATGACCTGAGTGCATTGACTTATGCACTGAGAAAAGTAAAAAAGAGTGACATTTCAAGGCTGTGTGATAACCGTGAGATTGATTTTATTGAAAAGAGATTTGAGGATACTTCCAAAGTCATTTTTAAGGTTTGCACAAAGCACAAAGTTCAATGTACAAACACTGAACATCTTTATTTCTTGTAGATTTTAATAAATTTGTGACTATAATTTACATAAAATTTGAATACACAGGATTTGGAGCAACTCAACCTACCTCTCCTACAAAAAGCGTACAAACGACCTTTGAAATCAGACATTGTTGCCATTAAAGGAATAAGAATTTCCTCGGCCAACTCAAATAAATCAGTGATTATGCAAACCAACAAAAGAAAAGCCCCGTCTAAAGAAAATACTGAAAATATTCCAACAATTGAAGAAATTTGGGATGCAGGTAACTCACCACCGACACCTGTCAACAATACTATCAAACAAAGCAGTACTTCACCTCGTCATACAACATCATCAATAGCCAAGAATGCAGTTTCTCCAGCAGCGTCTGCACAAGAAATGCAAATTCAACAGCGCCTGCAAAATGGACAAGGAAAAAGTAGAGCTGGTGATGGCGGCGGCCGTCGTGGTGGTGGCATCTGTAGAGTGACCTGAATAAAAAAACACAGAGATCATCATAATATTTGCGAATGGGCTTAATTTATTGGCTGACATATTATTGGTAAGCGTCAGTTGGAATTTTCCACTGTCACTGGAACAAGATGAATTGAAAAGTGGGAAAATCACCACCGATTGGAACGACAGATCGCGCTACTAAATCAGATTGATGATGTGACATGATATGATGTTATGATTATGCTAATAACTCAAGGTGTTTTGCCATTTTAATGTGTCACTTGATTGATTACATACAAAATTGTGGAAAGTTAATGAATTTGGATTACTGTGGGCTCCTTAATTAACTGGAACTTTGGGGCTATTTTAGGATAGATAAACTTTCTTCGTCGTAGCAGACGGGTCGCAGATTTAGCAAAACTGTTAATTAGGCAAGATGAAGCTTGTATTTCTTGTAAAAATCATAGTCTATTCATCTAAGATGACCTTTGTCACCTGACAAGACCACGTTCAAGTTCAGCAAATAATTTTTATTATTAATACAGTTAAACTGTAAATGTAAATAAATTACCAAATGTTAAATAGCTGTTTGTAAACATTGAGATTAATTGCCGTATTAATTTGTTAAGATATTTTTTGTGTAACACAAAGAAAAATTGATAGATTTTTTCTTCTGTCTCATGAAATGAAAATAAGCAAATTTTTAATTTTGTTGAAATTAAAATATTTTATTGTTTTTTCCCCACATGAAAAATAAGTACAAGAACTGAATTTTTGTACCAAAACTGAAAAATATGTGATGTTAATTATTTCGCAAATAAAAAAATGAATTTCGATATAAAAAGAAAAACACGAAGCCTAAGTCTTTTTTAATGACTACATGCATTTCATGACTATGAGTAAATACAACCTCACTTAATATTGAATGAAAGGTTTTGGTGTAAGGGTCAAGTAAACAAGTACATAATACGATTCAATGTGATTAATTCGTTATTATTTTTAACACAATATCCATTTCATAACGTCCATAATCTTCATCTTTGCAATAAAAACATTCACCACTCGTTCACGACACTATACTACTGTGCTGAATGAAAGTCAAATGAAGTTCAAATCTTTGTTTTTCACAAATTCACTCGTTTTTTTATTCGCACACTTCCAATTCCATTAAATTGTACAGCAGAAAAAGTGGGTCAAAGAATTTGTTAGAATTAAAGAACTATATTCCCTCCATTAAATGTACTGCACTGCTAAATCTGCTTAACTAATGCATGCAAATTTGAAACAAACTTAAAAATGAGGAAGACGATTGACGATATATAGATTTGTTAAGGTGGCAAGGTTTATTTGTGTGTAGATATTACCCGCTGGCTACATGAAATACTAATACACTAAAACTCTGTAATGCAATGTAGTACAAGATTTATAGTAAATATTATAACTAAACCGACACCCTGCATCATCACCACACAATAGAGAAGTTTTGCAACCATCGATTGTGGTTGTAAGTGCAAGTGTAACTTACAATCACACTTACAAATTCCGATACACTGCAAGTAGGTTTTGCACTCTAGTAGAATTCAGTGTAAGTGTACGAAATGGGGCGACTTGATTTATGTAAACAAAAATCAGCTGCCTAATTCTGCAGCACAGGGAAAAACGCGCGCGCTTAAAATTTAAATCATAGACTCCTTTGTTTGCTCTATGACAATACAAAATGGAATACACACGTGAAAATCTACAGTACAATCGATTCAAGAGACGGTGTACAGATTTTTGGAAAAATAGTGTGGGTCTACAGTGTAGATGCTGATCTACACTAGATTTTACAATCACACTTCACGCTTTTGTGTTTGCAAAACGTCTCAAAAATGAAAATGGCGACATGCTGGCGATTTGGTTGAGAACATGATTAACTCAAAAGATATTTTATTGGCGATCTGACTATCATCATTATCATCTCATCATGAGCCAGTAGTATACGATTCAAACTCGTCGAAAACAGGCGATTTAATTTTACTCACAACCAGGTATCTTTCTAGTAAGGTTTACCTACAACCTACCACGATTGAAGATTCAAGATACATCAAGCAACCAAGCAAGGTATACATTCCAACATACTATACTGGGGTAATGTAAGACTACCAAGATCATTGTTTTAATCATCATATACATCATATCAGTTAAACAATAAATCTTGATATAACTGACCACAATTTTCCAGAATCGTACAATTTCAAATTTGCATTTTCCATGTAATATAAATATAAGTAGGAGAGTACGGCAGTTAGTTGGTTAGCTCAATAAAACAACAATTATTTGTTTTTTGTCGTAAACTTTAAATTGGAAGGAGATTAATTTAGTTGAAACTGGATTTAGTAAAGTTGCTCAAAAATAATTGGAAATTGGATGGAACACGTACGTACGTGAAAGTGAAAATGGAAAATTACTGCGTTCTTAAATGTTTGAATGCAACCTGAGCTGAGTTGAGGTAAAAGGTGGCACCCAGCACGCATGTAATTTTAACTTTAATTTGATTTAAAAACAGTAAAATTACACAGGCTAAAGTTTATAAATAGGCTCAGTACAACACAGGATTACTTACTGGATTGAATAGGTTATCATTTCATCATGATTAGGAAGGGATATCAAAAACTTGATGCTCTTTCATTTTCTTCGTAAACATCTTATCGTATCATGGCGGAAAGCGACGCCAAAAAGAAAGACAACTATTACCATGTTCATAATCATCAGATTCGATTGCTCTTTAAACGCTTAACAAACTAAACATTAAAGCACATTACATGATTAATTTTCTTAACTAAACGTTTTGGCTTAAAAAAAATGGTCCACCACTAAAATAATAGCTTCTGAGCTACACAGTTGACCCCGCCTTGTCAATTAAGTAAACTCATCCAATTCAAACAATTTTAGGGCAGTCAGTTAGTGAAAAAAAAATTCATTCAAGTATCACAATACAATACATAAAATACAAACATAATTAATTTTTGAGAGGTAGCCAATAAAATAAAAGTTTTTAAGTTTGAAGTTAATACATTCATTAGCAGTTGGAGGCATACACAATACCGTTAAATTTAATTCATAACAGAACTGTAAAAATATAAGATAACATTAAAAGATGATTTTTTTACTAATCAAAATGACATTTTAAACCTTTAACATTTTCCGAAACGAGATATTAGGGAAATTACGGTACTAAAACAGATAGCAAATTGTGACATTTTGACAAAATGCACAACTTCCTCATGAATTATATTTAGGTAGGCGTAATCCAAAGTTAGTTGATTAAATTAAAGTTATGAAAATCAAAGATGGTGCACAGTTTGATACACATTTAACGAATGCATTTTGTTCAGTTAGATACTTGTATCTCAGTTCAAAGTGCAGCCGTGACGTTAACCACGTCAATTAAAAGACAAGACATCCACATTTTTTTTACCGCTGATCATCTTGATTCCTTATGTAAAATTAAAATTTCACAGCACCCATCCCACGAGTTAATCTAAATAATTAATTAGCTAACTCTGAACTGCCGATTAATGAACAATAAAGTATGCAAAAAAAGTTGATTATAATTTCAATGTCGTGTCTAGATTAAAGTTTTTAATTAAACTTTGAAATAAATCTCAGACTTTGTTTCAAGACAAGATAATTCCTAAGTTATAGTCAATGAAGCGATAATACTCCATCAAGAAGTAGACTAGTTTATTATGACAGCCCTGTAGACAAGAAAACCGATAATTATTGGTTTAGTTGGTTAAATACATTCTGTCTTCGTCTAACAGTCCATTCGACCGGCTTAGGGGCCCTCCTGACGCAAAACATATTTCGTTTTAATACAAAGCAATTATGCTACTTCCTTCTTTCTTGTTTACAAATCTCTAATTTTAATTTTGTAACTCGATAATGATAACTATGTTGAGATGACTTGAGATGTAAACTCTTTATCATCCCATTATATTAGATAAAGGACCTCCTTAAATAAACCTTCTTTTTGTTTGTGCAGGGAAAGACGTCACTAGCTTGCTTGATGGGTTGTTAAAAGCTGATAAGAATTATATTTTTAACTCTCTTTTCTCTTTTTGAGCCTTCTTCTTAAAGTTATTCATCATTTATCGTACACAACTGCAACTGCAACTGGTAGGATCTTCTTAACTAAAATTGTAAATGAGGTGTTTATACACGTAAAAATAACAACAGTAAAAGTGATACCCTTTCTCGCATCCTCAGTCAGCATCATTACAGATAAATAAATCATAATTAAGATTAAAAAGATTAAAGAAAAGTCATAAAAGTTCAAAAGTTTTTCCTTTGTTTTTGTCTTTTAGTTAAATTACTCATCATCGTCATCAGCCTTCACTTTATATTATCCAGAAAAGAAGCTATAAAAGTAACATGACACTTTAACCAACTTGATCAGTTTGTTTGTGAAAATTCATGAAGATTAACCACGAAGCCACACACGCTTGCCAGGAACCAAGAGATTAAAAAGCACTACGCGAGATATCCATAGAGCGACCATGGCTAAGCTGCACTTGCAGCAGCCAAAATAAAAAAGAGAGACATTTTTTTAACATTAAAAAGTGAAGTAGAAGCATTACATGTCATCTCACATGTGTTTCCTCACGTTACACCTCATCACCTCCATTTATATAACAGGATAAAAATATTTAGGTACCCTGTACTGTGCACCATTAAATTGAAGATAATTGGTTTAGAAGTGAATCTCTTCAAAAGTGAAGTTCATCCAGATAATCTTGTATGCAAGTCAAGCCTGAGAGAATAGCACTACTTTACATAAAGTATACTTACATAAATTAACTCAAAAAACAAAGACATTCGAATAATCTTCTTTGCACTCCAACAATAAAGATAACAAGGTCAGTTAGTCTCAAGTTCTCAAGTGACAAAACGACAAGAAAATATAGTCATCAGATCACCATTCGGCATACATGCTTGAAGTGTCACGAAAAAGATAATTGCGCTTGCAGTTAAATATTTTTGATTTTACTTTTTTTCAACGAGGCAGCCCAAGCTGCTGGATCATGCAAATCCGATTCTTAAATATTTTTTCCCAGCGAATCTCCTCCTCCGCCAGCACCTCCAAATCAACTTGTGTCAATATTAGAACTACTCAAGTCAGTCAGTTGTCAGTTTACCAACAAGAGACGAAAAGTGATTACTGTGAAGAGTTTTCTAAGGGAAGAACTAGTAATTTTAATCAGTGTAATAAAAAGACTAGTAGTGTTTCCAGTTTTTCCAGTTTAATCCCAATTATCAGTGAAACGAACAAGAAAGAAAGATCAGAAAATCATAGAATGCCGGTTTGTGCTGCTGTTATAGCTCATCGTCATATTTATCCTGCTGGAGGTGCCAGTAGTTGCGCTGGATCCTCAAAAAGGTCCAGCTTTGCTACTGGTGGAGGAGGAGGAGCAAGTTTGAGGCTGACAAATGCCCTAAATATTTTACCCCCACCGTTATTGGCTACTGCTGCAATTAAAAAGTCAAGCAGCAATAGTAAGTATTCTGGAACTTCTGGTCATTTCACTGGATCTTCTTCAGCGACTAATAACAATACCGGTACCGTGCTTGGAGGGGGAGGAGTTATCATAAGTGGAAAAGGACATAGGGGACCTTTTGTGGAGTTGAAGCAACTGGGTTACTTTTTAAATAAGGTGCCGAGCTCGGCTGTTTTGCAGGAATCACGTCGTCATTATGCGAAGGGGAAGGATAAGCCAAAGACAAAAAAGTCGAATGTGGTTATTAATGAAAATGAGATGGGGGAGGTGATTGATGTGGAAAGTTTTAAGAAGCAGTTGAACAAGCTGGTGGAACAGATGAAGGAAGAATTTACAACGCAGTTGAGCATACGTGGAGCCGCTGGTAAAAACATACTATTGTAGTTAACTATTCAGTTAAGTGACTTGATTT
>JAQIWN010004449.1:0-11207 GCA_034699025.1 Entomobrya cf. arborea Gr-Col-00668 | reverse complement strand
ATCCGCCACGACAGCGACAAATAAAGGCATTCTGTGTAGAACCCTACTGTTTTCTCAGATTCACAAACCCAGATCAACATATCCTCCTAAGAATTTATCCTTTGCTGGTAACTTATGTAGTTTGAAATGCTACAATTTCTTATCAGTACATTTTAAGGACATCTAGGCAAAGTTATTTAAGAGATCTCAGCTCGATGCTTCGACAAGAAGTCTCAAACTGACGTCGATAGTTTCCCTTATGCAATTTGTCGTCATTTTTTTATGTTTTTAAATTATTTGTGAGTATGGTATTTTACAAGCAAATACTTAAACAAATTCAGTTCAGTTTGATAAAAATAAGGAAAACTTCTAAAAACATATAAAAGTTTATGACTCTACGTAATTACCTTTTATAGAGATATAAGATGAACCAGTTTTTCCATAATCAGAACAAAAACATGATTCAAATTCTAGATTATATTTAAACTAATGATCATTTCCAACTGCTTTATGTTGCATTAGAAATTATTGAAATATTTAATTTAATTTAAAATTTTAATAATGTTTCAACTTGACAGAAAAACATTGCCAAAACTTAACCTTTTAAAAATAGATAATTTTTATTAGACGACATACAAAATTCCGTAAATAACATTTTTCTAAATGCCTAGTATAAGGTTTAGTAAAATCCAGCAAGTAGGCTTTATTCTAAGTATTTGGTGTCTTAAGCATTCTAACTAAGTTCGTCTTCAAAGCAAGCATTGTATACGGTTACGAATTGGAAAAAAGGTGTTTTAAAACTTACTGTCAGACGAATTAACTCATTTTTAGAACTTTTGGACATTAAAGATTTTGCAGTTTCAATACATTAGGAAATATATTGTATAAGATTCGCATATCTGGATAAGTTTAGATAACAATGTTGACCACGCACCAAGAAAAAAACTCTTGAAATTCGTCGATGGACATACGGGTACATGGAGGAAATTCCAATTGTCTGGAATTACAAAACTAAGCAAATAACCCCAAACATAGAAACTGCATATTTTTAATCCCTTAAATTTTTGTGGTGAGGGGCTTTTGACATTTAGCATTAGCAGTCTACTTATTTTATCTACTAGGTGCTGTGATTGTTAACTAATCAAATTAATGCCAAAAGTAAATCCTCTACAAAATAAAATTAAGCATTGTTTGTATACGTCACATCAAGGTAAAATAAATTTAAAGAATGCTAGAGCAGTACAACCAATAAGGTATACTTATGATGGATACTATCCAATTGGAAAACAATTTTCTAGAAATTTAGTTGCAAACATAATAGAAGATTTGCTATCTTTGATTTTAACTTTTGATATTTCAGGATAAAAATTATAAAACTTTCATTGGGTTTTCGTTCAATTTCATTTAAAATGCGATGGTAAAAAATAATTTAAAATTCACTTTATGACAATAAATTGTAAATATTATTTTGTTAAGTAAAAAACTATGTTCAAATATACCATTCAGATCACTCAAAAATATTTTTAAACATTTAAAAAAATAATATTGATTTTTACAAAATCGTTATGTTTAAATGAATTAGACGACAAAATTGTCAAAAAAGCATTGGTTATATATGTGACTTTATTTTATGTCAAATTATGGTATGATTATGTTCTTATCCAAAGTTTAATTTATAATAGTTTCTTTAACATGTATTAAATACAATAAGAAATTTAGTAAATGTTCTGTCAAATTTTAATTAATTAACCTGTAAATATTCTGATGACTCTAATACTCATGCAAACGTTCATTTGATACTAAATTACAACTTATCGTATAGTAAGCAAGCTTCGAAAAATACCCCGTTCCACACCTTTATGATAATTTAACACACTCAACTTCCCAATAACAAACTGCTTACCATAACTAAACAATATCAAGTTACAACTTCTACAAAATCTTTTCATCAATCTATTCTGCTCTTGAAATCCCCAATTATTTCGTTTCCACGATCCCAAAGTTTTACTACCGCCCACATAAAACAAGCATCCAATCTCCAAAAAGAATGTCCAGTACCCCAAAGCTAATAAATCACCAAACACCATAGGAGTCTTCGTAATAAGTTCTAGTTCATCCCAATACTTTATAAGTACAAAAGTTACATATATTACAACCACCATAAATATAGCGTTAGCTAAAAGTATATAAGCTCCCAAGAAATTGTTGATCATAGCTTGTTGATGCAGAATTTGAAAGGATCTGTAATATAAACGTATATTTGCTGCCTTTCGAAACTCACTACTTGTTTTACGATGCTTTTGATTAATTTGCAGTTCTTGGGATACCATTAGATATAAATAAAATGTATATACAATTATCGCACTACCTATTGATGCCACACTAGAAAACATTGAAGCTCCCAAATATGCATGAAACAGAACAAGTACTAATTTTAAAGGCAAATAAAAGTATTTTAAAGGGATGAACCCGCCAAGAAAAATGATACCTCTGGGGTCATACAACAAAAATAGTAGGGCAAATGTGTAGACAAATATACATCCTACATTGAATGCAAATACAGTCATGTCCAAAAGTAGAAAAATTCCGCCAGTTAGTGAAGTTTTGGAACTTGGTATAAATTTTGCTAAAATTAAAAGAAAAAGAAAGCTGTTTAAATTAAAGCTAATTAATTTTTACTGAATTAAATGACTAAGAATATAATTACCTTTTATTTGTTTTAGCAAATTTGTTGCCCCATTTTCTGTGTCACAAAACTCTAATGTCAAATATCTTGAAATGGAATAGACCATAATTACCAAGGTGAATCCTAACCACCAGGACAAAGTTAAATGAAACTGGTTCAAGTTAACATCCTGAGATCGTTGTAATACTAGTATAAATGCTAAAATATACCAAGCAAATACTAAACTGAAGCTCCGTTTCATTTTGACCTCAGCTTTTTTAACTACAGATGCTTGTTCTGTAGAAATGTTCAATTGTAGGCAACCACCTCCAAAAAATAGGGCAATTTTGTAGCTCAGATAAAGTATACTTGACAATGCTTTGCTATACATTTCTCTATCGAGTGTTTGCAGTTTTGAGAATTTATTTTTATTGAATATGAAGTAAAGTTTTTAGGGTTTTTTATTTTTTGTCGTGGATTTAACAAAAACGTCCTATCGCTTCAAAGCTTTAAGAGAGAACTAAAGAACTGTAGTCAGTTGAGTTTGTCTATTCTTTTTTTTATACTAAAAATGTAAAATTAAAATAACATTTTGTTTTTCAAAGTTCCTTAAATTCTTTTCATATATCTAAAAGCTAAGAATGATAAATTAGATATACAATATTTACGCTTTACCGTTGCTTTACTTTTTAAATTTCAAATATAAGATAAACCCCGCCTTTTCCACGTGTCTTGACTTAAGTATCTTAAATATATGCAACCTAAATTCCTTATTAGCTTAGTGCAATATGCTTTAAAAAAAGTAGTTCATAAAGTTAACAACAAAAGAATGAAATTTAAATATAAAGTCTTTTAACTTAGTATTCTCAATTTTTTCGTTTAATTTTGAAATAAATTTTAAATTTATTGCATATATAAGCAATGTATTGATCTTTAATCTGTTTTTAAATGTTTGAGAAGCAGAAGTACTTCTTAAAACCGTAAATGTATTGATCATCCTAAAGTTAGTAAAGTTCTAAATGTTCCTCTTTCAACACCCTTCAAATAATTTAAAACACTTTTTCTACCAATTACAAACTGACGCCCATACGACAGCAAAATTAATTGACAACTTTTATGAAATTTTCTCATTAACCTATTTTGCTCTTGAAACCCCCAATTATGTTTTTTCCACGAACCCAATGTTTTACCTCCACCATTATAAAACATGCATCCAAGTTGTAAAACTAAAGACCAATATCCCAAAACTACAAAATCTCCAATAGTCAAAGGAGCCTTAGAAATAACTTGCAGATCTCCCCAATACTGAATCAACACAAAAGTTATGTATATCCCCGCAGCCACAAATATTGCATTAGCAACTAATGCATAAAGTCCCAAATAACAATTAACCATGGCTTGTTGATGCACAACTTGAAACGATCGGTAGTAAAGTCGTACGTTTTCTGAGCTTCTGAAGACATTATCAGTTTTGTACTGAGATCTACCAATTTGTAGTTCTTGACATATCATAAAATACATGTAAAGGGAGTACATAATAACTAAACTACCTATAGTTGCAACGCTACAAATAACTGCTGCCCCAACGTAGGCATGAAATAGAACTGCAATAAATGCAGTAAAGTAATTAAAACATTTAGACGGAATTAAGCCGCCAATAAATATAGTACCACAAGGCTCCCATATCAAATAAAGCACAGCAAGAAGGTAGATCAAAATGCAGCATACGTATATTATCAGTATTGTCAAATCCAACAGGAGAAATATTCCACCTTCTGTATTTGTATTGAGCCTTGGCATATGTTTCACTAAATTTGAAATATGAAAATTTAATTGTTTTGCTTCGATTATTTTTTTTTGCAATATTATTTGACTTAGTTACCATGAATCTCACGTAGCAAGTTTGTTATTCCATTTGATGTGTCACATAATCCAGCTGCTTGAAATCTAGAAATGGAATATACTAAAACTAATAGAGTGTATCCAATCCACCATGCTAGGGTTAAGTGAAATTGATCCAAGTTTTCCTTATTTTGGGATCGTTTAAGAACTAACAACATTGCTAATATTTGCCAACTTAGGGCTAACTTAAAATTTCGTTTTAACTTTGCAATTGTTAGTCTGTCAATAGAACTTTGCTCAGTGTTTTGATCGAATACTAATGGACTAGCTCCAAAGTACCGGGATAGTTTATAACTCAGATAAACCATCTGCTTCATTCTGTTGCTGAACATCTTACTATTTTTTTGGTAGGGCAAATGGTTCTTATAAAAATATAAACGATAAATTTAAAGTTAATTTAACTGTGAAGCCGCACGGGTATTGCGGAATAGTCAATATTTTACTAACAGGCTTGAAGCCACTTTCAGTCAGAATAAAATTCTTACTCAAGTATGCCAAATGCTATACGGCTATCACAAAACGAGCAAGCGAGTTTAAATTCCGTATATAAAATTGAATATGAAATTGAAATTTTTTATTTAAAAATAGTTAGTGATTGTTATCGAAATCGCAAAACAAAGGCTATTGTACAATTTAAAAAAGATTACATCCAGCTTCCTGCTTCAATTTGATATATAATTAACTTTTGAGCAATATTACCCGACTATCAATTATTTAAAAAGTTCTAATCTCTGGAAAGTATCAGCATATAAACCAAACTTTACCATTTTATGAGTGTTTCCTTAGACTCCCATAATTTTAATGAATTTAAAAATTCGTTAATTTGGTTTTACAAAGTTTGAATTCAAATCTGTTTGCCTCATCAAAAAAAGTTAAGTCAGCCCATTTGTTTTGGTCTCTAATATTATGTATTTATAACATAGTATTTAAAATAGCATATTTAAAGTATAGGTTCTATAGTATGGCAGAGTTTAAAATCTTAAATGTTTGTGCCAATAGTAATAAAGTAAGTAATAAGTAAGTAAATGCGTAGCAGTTTTAATGCAATGTATTTAAACATTCGAAATTTTGCATGAAATTAATTTTTATTAAAAACAATAAATTGTGTTAAGTATTTAAAAATCATCAAAACTATTTTTCTAAACATGGTAAACATTTAATAAAAATAATTATGGAAATGGTAGAAGTAAAATATAAAAAAATAAATGCAAAACAAACTATCTACTTGAAATCACCTTTATCTACGCTTCAATTTTTATCTTATTTTGTATTCCCACTATCTGGTTTTTCTCTTGGGTCTTTAGATGTTCATCCCATTTAATCAATATCTTTAAAAATCCTGTCAGCAGTATGGTACAGATCAGAATAATATACGACCAGAAAACCACTTCCTCCAATGTTTCAACCATAGGACAGCTACATTGAGTGACATTACCGCCAATAGTCTCCTTCAACTTCAGTTCTCCATCGTTTTCAGCATTAAAAGCTGTCGAAAGCGCCAACGCAGTTAGAATCACGAATCCAATGATAGCACCCATAGCCTTAAAAATAATAGAAAAAAAAAATATATTATAACTTTGTACTTCAAACTTTCACATAATACACATATATACCACAGAACTTTTAAATACATACGTTTAATAACGTATAAACTAAAATGTAAACCTTTTATGAAAATTTTGACGAATGTTGCTAAAACGTTCTTTTTGGTTAAATCTCTGAAGAGCAATTGTGAAGTATTTGTAAACCATTTAGTCTTTTTATACTGTCTTGTCTTGATGTATGGTTGGCTGCCAGTGAATAAAAAAAAATATTTGAAATACACACATAAATATATGCATACCTTTCTTGTAATTCTGACAGACTTAACTTAAACCTTTAGACCATTTGAAAAAAAAAATGGTGACTCAATGCATCTAAAAAAAGTACCTAAAAGATTAATTTTTTTCTGTGCATGGGCAGCACATGGTGATTGTCCCTCTACTCTGTTTCTTTTATAAAGATTGCTTTGGTTCATAGAAACTTAATTATTCAATTGCAAGCGGTAGAAATAAAAAAAAGTATTTCAATTTTCAATGGAACTCATTGTGTTTTAATTCATGGAATAAGTACATATGTATGTACCCTTTTTTGGTTTATGATAATATGTGAGGGTACGTGTAAAAAACGTTCTTTTGCCGGTGACTTTGACATGCGAATACATTTGCCTCCGTATAGATAAGGACGACTAAATAATAGAGCTTAGTAATAAAGTTAATCTTTTTTACCTCAATATTCTACGGTATACAATTTTAACAAATAGTTTTTCATATCTTTGATGACTCATTAAAAATATTCTTGTAGCAACTAGTTTTTTGAAGCAAATCATTGTCAATAAGCTTATTGTATTCCCAGGTGTTATGTAGGTATAAAGGTTATAGATATATATATTCCCAATATATGACATCAGCTCTTTTAAATACTACCCAAGCTTATCTAAAGAACTAAAGTAAATTTTATTTTAAGATAATATTTTGTACGAGCGTTTTGTATAAAAACTTTTAGGAGCATAATTTATAATTTTTTGATTTATCGATGCACCTTAAAAATCAAGCAGTTACTTTTCTTTCATTACGTAAAGCTTTAATGTATTAATTGCTTTGCACGTTTAATGAGCTTGCGTGATCAAAACCATCATTTAAAATAAAAAGTTATATTTATACTGTAACTAGGCCAATAACAATCTTTTAACCCTTTGGAACTTTAGCGAATTAACGTACATACTTTTTTAAATTCAAAGTTCATTTAAAGTTATTTCACAGTAAGCAAAGTTCTAAACACACCCCTTTCCACACCTTTATAATAATTCAACACACTTAACTTCCCAATCACAAACTGTCTCCCATAACTAAACAATATCAGCTTACAACTTTTACACCACTTTACCATCAATCTATTTTGTTCCTGAAATCCCCAATTATGCCTTTTCCACCCTGCCAAAGTTTTGCTACCACCCACCCAAAATAAACACCCAATCTGCAAAAATAATGACCAATAACCCATCACCAACAAATCTCCAATAATCATCGGCGCCTTAGTAACTAGTTGCAACTCATCCCAATATCTAATAAGTACAAACGTTAAATATATTGCAACAACCATACAAATAGCATTAATAACAAGTAAATAAAGTCCCAAACAATTATTTATCATGGCCTGTTGATGCAAAACTTGAAACGACCTGTAAAACAAACGAACATTTTCCGACCTTCTAAATTCGCCTGTTGTTTTGTAAGACCTTCGATTAGGCCGTAGTTCTTTAAACACTAAAAGATATACATAAAACGTGTAAATTGTTACAGGACCGCATAAAGCAGCCATACTAGAACATAGACCCGCTGTTACATATAAATGAAATAGAATTATAAGTAGTTTGATTGGGAAATAAAAGTATTTTTGGGGAACTAAACCGCCAAGAAAAACAATTGCTCGAGGGTCGTATATCATGTACAGCATGGAAAGTAAGTAGAGAATAAAACATGCAAAGATGAATAGAAATAAGGTGAAATCCAAAATAAAAAATATTCCAGTCGTCGAATTCCTACTTTGCTTAGTTACGAATTTTTCTAAAAAAAAGAAGGAAATTAGCTCGTTATTGATATTAAAACGTGGTTAGAATTAATATATAAAACGTTTTGCCTTATCAATAAAACATTTCAGGATAAAACTATACCTTGTATCCTTCGAATCAGAAAAGTCAGTCCATTAAATGTAGCGCAAAACTGGGTTGTGTAAAATCTCGAAATGGAATACACCAAAAATACCAAAGAGTAACCCAACCACCAAGCCAAAGTTAAATGAAACTGATCCAATTTAGTATCCTGAGAACGTTTTAAAACTAAAATAAATGCTCCAAATTGCCATAAAGCTGCTAAGCTAAAATTTCTATTCATCTTTTTAACTGCTCGGCTATCGATGCTAGTTAACTCAGTAGTGATATCAAAAGATAAGGCGCCACCGCCAAAATATCGTGCCACTTTTTGGCTCAAATAGAGTAATTTAGATAACGCTTTGTTATACATTTTGTACTAAACGTTTATTAAACGTAATTTCACCCCAAATAAAATTTAGTTTAGATTTATTTTAATGGTTGGTAATTTGAAAGTGAGCAATGCAAATATCTAAATACAACTGAAGTATAAAAATATTTTAAATTCAGAATAAACAAATCTACGTTGACCTTTTTTTCAAATCTGCGCCCACACAAGAGTAACATAAAAGTTATATATTTTGCTTTTTTAAAGTACCTTAAAAATTTTTTTTTTTATTCTTTTCAAATAGCAAACTATCCTAGCTCACTAGTTAACAAATGCACACACGCTTTTACTGTATTAAGCAACTTTGCCAAGTTTTTACGCTTGAGTACCTTAAAAGATTCTATTGATTTTTTAAACTAGCTTTTGCTATACTTTTTGAATAACGATTTAGTATAGTTCAGTCCAAATATATGATCAATTTTTTTTTCTAAAAAATTTATAACTGAAGTATTTTATATTTATTTTCTTTCACAATTCTTTTTTATTTTTTTTATTTTTGCTTAAAAATCAATTTATTTCACAATACAAACTTATACAAAAAACTGGTTTAAAAATAAAGTCTTGATAAAATATTTCATTCTACAATTTTTATAAACCTTATAAATCCTAATTAAACTAAATTAATGTCCTTACAACTTAAATACATTAGTTATTATTTATTTATTATATGAATTCTTGTCCAAGTATAAAAATTCCTTCTTCACTCCCTTCACCCTGTGCAATGGACCAATGATCAGTCTTTTTTCTCTCTCCAAATCCCTCCTCATCTCCTCCAACTTATCACTCAATTTTAACTTCCGCTTTCCTCCCTGAACCTTCACTCCGCATTTTCTCTTCGTCCCCTTTTTCACCACTTTGCTCACTTTTTTTACGTCCCTCTACAATTGAAAAAACATTTAAAAACAATTTAAAAGTTAACTACCTACAAACCACCATTTAAAAAATTAATTAGCTAATTGGTTATTAATTCCCACTAACCTTCCTCTTCTCCACACTCCCTTCAGCCCTCACCCCCTCCCTATTAATTCCCTTCACTTTTTCCACCATCAACTCCATATCCACCTCATCCCCATGCATCACCTCCAAATGCGCCAGCCAACACTCCCTCGCCTTATACACCCTTCCCGCCTCCCCACACATATCACATCCCCACTCCATCTTCTCCTCCACCTTATGCACCTTCAGTAAATGTCTGCCATACCCTCCAATCCCCAACTCTCTCCCACAAATCTCACAACTCATCTTCCTCAACGACCACCTATTACTTATCTCCCTCATCTTGCTAATCACCACCTTCTTCGTTCCCTCCCCGTCCTCCCCTTTTCCCCTATTTGCTCTCCCCTTCTGCCCCCTCTACAAAAAATCCAATTAAAATTACAAATAACCAATTGATTAATTTAATTATAATTTTTTTTCTACTTACACTTTCCCTCTGACTCTCATCCAATCCCTCCACTCCCCCCACCACATTAACCTTCTTTGCCTTTTCCACCATCCCCTCCAAATCCACCTTCCCTTCATGCTTCCACTCCATATGTGCCAACCAACCCTCCCTCCTCGTTATCACCCCCTTCCCCCCCTTCACCCCATATCTCCTATTCCCCCTCTCACAAATGTCACACCTCCACTCCTCCTCCTCCACCCCATGTACCCTCCTCAAATGCCTCCCATAATAATCAAAACATAATCCAACCCCACAAATCTCACAATTGCACCTCATTGTCGCATATTTACTATACATCTCCCTCCTCCTTTTCCTATTCAACTCCCCCATCCCCTCCCCCTCCACTTCCCCCTTTTTCTTTCTCCATTCCTTTGACCTCCTCCTCCACATCCACTTACTCCCTCCCTTCTCCTCATCTTCCTCCCCCTCGACCCCCTCCCCTACTGGATGTTCCTTCCTAAAATGCCCCTCCATCTCCTCCGGACTCAACATCACCCTCTCACATTCCGGACACCTCCAACACTCCTCCCCATGCATCTCCTCCAAATGCTTCCTCATCTCCTCCTCCCCTCCCTCCACCTCCTCCCCACACTCTTCCATCGTACACCTCATCCTAATCCTCACTTCCTCCCTCCCCTCCACAATCCCCCTATACACCTCCTCGTGCTCCCTCACCACATGAACCTTCACCTCCGCCCTATACCCAAACCTCCCCCCACACATTACACACAAATACCTATCCCCCTCCCCTTCCCTCACATCCTCCTCCACCTTCACAATCTTCATCCTCGTAATCCCCTCCTCCAATTCACAATGCACCTCCATCAAATGTCTCCTCAAATGCTCCCTCCTCGTAAATCCCCTCCCACATCCCTCCTTCATACACTTAAATCCTCCTTCATCCCCCTCCCAAATCCCCCTATTCCTCCTCACCCACGCCCTTTTCCCCCTCTTCCTCACCTCACCCCCACCCCCCTCCCTCCTCAATTTCACCTTCTCCTTCTTCTCCTCCATCCACCTCCTCTCGTACTCCGTCCCCTCATGCCTCTCCTTCAAATGCCCATTCCACTGCTTCCCAATCAAAAAAACCTCCCCACACTCCCCACACCCCTGCCACCACACACTCTCCAACCCCCTCGCC
>JAQIWN010004448.1:0-11209 GCA_034699025.1 Entomobrya cf. arborea Gr-Col-00668 | reverse complement strand
CATGTAAAACAAGAATAAGTCATGTGTGTGTTGCCGTTGCCCATGATCGACGATTTTAAATAGGAAGAAGAGTATAACATTGTTCAATATGTGAAATATGTTGCAATTGATTAGAAAACACATGTAAAATTCTGTAAATGGCCTAATGGCATGGTTTGCTTTGTAATATTGTATGAATGAATGAATTGGAAATGCAAGAGGAAAGGGGCACATGCACGACAGAGCGGAGGTGGAAAGTATCACAGAAACATCAATTTATACCGAATTCGGTTCTTATAGAACTATGAGCAGTATTGTTGTGGGAAGGAAAGGGAGGGACGGATTTGTTCACTTTTACTCATTCTCTCAAGCACAATAATAATGTGTTGTCCATACTCGTTTCTACTACCACACATACTACGACATTTATGATCCTTTCTCAAACTATGCAAGCTCAACAGTGTCTCCCTGTACTCCCTCTCACTTTCAAATGAATATCAGCAGAGAGGAGTCACCCAAAGTAAAACCCATTTGAGCCGTATTGAATGGAAATCGTGACAGAAGGGGCCCTCCCTATAAATCTCACCACTGCTTTTCTCTACTTGTCTTGTGTTATGTCGTACAATGCGCTCAGTCATTCAGAAAGTATGGTGGAGTGTCAGACAAAGTCATACAGTTCACTCACAAAGATAGTTTTGTTTTGGTCGGATATAGAGAGGAGGGCCACGGTGACACACTCTGCATTGCATAAAATCTGCTTTCTCACTTCACCAATTTTTTTTTTTTTTTGTGTTTTATTAACATATTGAAATGTGATGACGTTACGGTTCCTACGTTTTGGCTTCCCACATATTTACTGCAGCACGCAGTATGTTTCAGAGTGCGTAGATTGGTGTAAATCGAAACATCATTTTTTCTCTTTAGCTTTCTCGCTTCGTCATTAATTTACTTGCTCATCTCGTCTTCGTGAAATTTTAATGCGTCCATATAACGTGTAATAATAAAAATGAATAAAATAATACTGTGCTTTTTGTTGCGATGATTTTTCAGATTAACCTACGAGTATACTACCAAGCCAAAGATCTTGGAATTCCAATATTTATAGATAGCATGGGGTAAAAATAGCCCACCACTGTTGTCTGATTGAAAGCTGTACAGCTTTACATAGTAAAAAAGAACAATATAATTGCGAAAATGGAGGAGGAAAGCCAAAACATCATTACTTTCTTCCAAATAAAGTTGTGGAATAAGGGTCGTGTTGTAGATATCCTGTCCTGTCCTGTTTTCTTGCTCCTCTCTTGTAGCAACGGTTAGTAATTGTAGTACACTTACATACCACCAACCGACACCCACCCGATGTGATGTTTTGATCCACTTACTTATTTATCAGATGAAACCAATCCATTGGAATGAAAAAATGAATGAAAGATGATGTTATTACAGGGCATTATTACACTTCTACTTCTGGATATTATTGAGCCTGAAGGAGTAACGAGTCTCTCGCTCTTTTTTGATTTCCACTCAGTTTCACTTGAGTGTGCATATATGAACTCTACACCATTATAGTAGTGCTCTGCTCTGCTAACCTCCTTTTTCTCCACACTTTACTGTTTTTTCTTCCCTTTACGTTTTTGCAGCTTTACTTTACAATTTCCTCTTCCGTATTGGCAGTATTATTGTGATCATGATCATGGCATTAAAACTTCAAGCATATAATCATACGGAGATGAGACAGTGGAATGGGGTGAGGGAGGGAGAAAATAAGAATTATTTCTTCTGCTGGAATGAGAAATTCTTAGCATCATATAAAAGCAAATGGTCTAAATGGGATTATAGAGGATGAATATCATAGGGAGATTTTTTTCTTTTCATATGATACCCCTGCTGCCCTGCTTGATTGTGAGCTGAGATCATCATCACCATCATCATCATCAATATCTTTTATTGTGTTGTTTTGCATTAGAGAAAAAATAGCGTTGGATAGCTGAAAATGGCTTAATGCGAAGCATATTGGCTTTAGTACACAATCCAACTCATCATTGTGACAGTCAGAATGAGCGAGAAGTGTGATGCATATTATAAAAATTGTGAGGAGTATTTCTCTGGAATTTCTGAATCTTAAATCGGATTGGATGAGTCATACCAATAAAATGAATTTCACGCGTTCATATGAACACATAGCTCCGTTTACAGTAAACATTCACAATTTTATGTTCATTTTTATTTTAGAATATACACATCAATGGAAGGAAAAAAGCATTTATCATTTCAAGATTTAGATGAATAGCTGGTGGTACACGTATGTACTCATTTCTCCACACTCTTTTTATGTTTGTATCACTCCGCGCATCGCATCATCGCTTGTTGCTTTCATTTCTTTTTTGTTTGAATAATGGTCTGCCTCCGCTCATTTATCCTAAATTGCAAAATACTTCCTGGAATACACACAGTCAGGGAGGAAGAACCTGTTTTCCTTCATGACAAGACTGAATAATGATATAAAATGTTATTAAACTGGAAAATCAAATGAGCTTCCGTGTTGAGTGAAAGAGTTGAATAATTCATTTTGCTACCAAATTTTTTCCTATCCTTCTCAAATGGTACATTATCCGTTTATAATTTTTTTTCAGCCAACTTGTGTTTTCAGCATTGAAAATGAGTGGAGGAATAGTATATTGGAGTACTCATACAATTCATATTTGCATAAACAGTTTGTACACACTTGTTCATCAGTGTTCTAATGACTGTTCATGTCATACACACACTGCCTCCAGTCTCTGTACAGAATGGGGCTGCAGCTGACCTGAATTAATTTCAGAGGCTATCGATATTTCTTCTTCTTTTTAAAAATGTATCTATACCTCTCATGATTTTGTAAAATATTCTTACTTTACATTACTTATTAGCTGGTTCTGGCACACATATTGCTTGCAAAATTATTAATTCTTACAAAACCCAACTCAAGTCTTTCCTCACTAGATTCGTATGAGAAGTGTAGGCATAATTTTCCTTATAAAAATTTAAACATATGCATAAAAAGCCTCCTGGAATCATGCAGATTCCAGTTTCATTTCATCATCAGCACAGCAGCAACACTAGCATGTGTACGCAAAGAAATATTCGATAAAACTCATATATCATCATTTAAAAGTGGGCAATTTAACGACACCCGGTAATGGTTTTTCGGAGAAGAGAGCGAAACTGATTGTGCACTGTTTATAATGAATGAACCAGGCAGTAGTAGAACGTAACGCAACGCACACACACCTAAAACTCATAAAAGGGTACATAACACTAAAAAAATATGTATATTCTCGTAATAAATGGTATATTGGTTGGGTGGTTTTAAGCAGAAGAAGAACACCAATAAACCATACACATGCATTATTATGACCCTTTATGATTTCACCAGTTTTAAACATGGATTTTGTAAAAAGGCAACTTGTACAACAGCAGAGAAGAGAACCGAGAACCCCTGGAAAAAGTATGACAGAGGCAATATAAGTAGCAACATCAGTCAGACTCGACTAACATATTTTGCACCCATAAAACATGATGCCGTGCGGTTGGGTGAACGGTATGATCTGTGAAAGGGTAAAGCATCCCTCCACTTCTTCATAATGCATATCATATTTTACGATGCGGCACCATACTTTAAACATTCGAAACTACAGATTCATTGTAAAGCCATACGGAAGATGATGAAAAACAAGAAAAACCACCAAAAAGCTTGCCTTTGTACTGTGCCATCATCGTCAAACGGTTGCTTGCGGTTTTGTAAAATTAAACCCATTTCTAATGCGCCCACATTTTCAAAAGTGAAAGAGATGCTGATGCTACACTCGTTATAATATTTTTACTTTCTTTTTACTACCAACGCTTACTACTATGAGTTTGTAAACATTATAAACTAACTACTTTTCTTCTTTTGTCAAAAACTCTAAAATGTATAGAAATGTATTGTATCTTAGTTTCTTGTGTATCTTAATTTACCTTTTCATACTTTAATGCTTTCACAAGAAGGAATGCTCATCTTCAAGACATTTTATGTCTTTTATGCTGATCATGATGATAATGCTAACCTGGTGGTGTTGCTTTGTTGCGGTTGTTTGAAATGGTAAGTACTCTATGGCATCACAAACATCAACTTAATTTTTGCCTACATTGTAAAATAGTTTATATGTGATACTTCATTTCCAGCAACACATTTACATTATCAACTAACCTCATCATACACTAGTCGTAAGTCGTAACATGTAATAACTCTCATACTAAAAGTCTTTTTCACACTCACTCCTCTTTCCTCTCCTTTCTCTACACGGTTAATTTGGAACAAGACTTACTCGGCTGATATGATATGACGATTCTCTGGAATCTCTTGCTTTCAAAAATGATATGAAAAGTACAACTCTTTCTCTGTGTACCCTTCCTTACCCAAGAAGGATGTGTATTTGATGATACGCCATGCCAGTGTGCACAGCATGTACACCAGAATATTTCCAGGTTCATTTCAAAAACCATTAATCACTTGTTCTTCGCTTGTACCAATGTGAAACCAAAAACGTGTACAGGCCGCCGTATGTCAGTCGTCTCTCTGTAGAGAGAGGTAAAATGGCACAGAAGACTGGAAAACCATGTTACAATACTACTATTCATTCACCACCACTACTGCTTGTGCTTTTACCACTAAATTGCCACTTTCACTTTGTGTTTTTCTGGCCCAAAACTACTGCAATTTTCGGAGATAGCAAAAAATATGTAAGTGTCTGTGCCGTGTACTGTGTACTAACGCTGCAAAAATATACTTGATCATATTTTTCGAGTTTCTGGTCTGATTTATAAAAAAAAGTTGTACACTACATGGTGATACACATTTTATATGTGATATAGCATAGCACAGATATTATTCGTCATGTGTCTGTCTCAAAAATATTGCACAAAATGTGAGTACGCACATGAGATGATGATCATGATGAGGGAGATATATGAGCTTGTCTTAAAATCCTCAAGAAAAAAGTGACTGATGCTGCCTGCCATTCTGCATGACTGCAGACGGAGATTTTTTTCAGAATTCAATCTAAGACAAGAAGAGTGAAGCCCATCTGTTTCTTGAACGTTTTTAGTATTCTCTGCTGCAGAGAGTGTAGCATTACAACTCTTGTGTACTTTTTCTGACTATCTACCTTTATACAATCCTTCCGCTGCTGTTATGATGAAAGGGTTCAGTCACTCTTCTTGCACTCACACAGAAAAATAAGAAAAAGCAAACCTACCCAATCCTTCCTTCCATCCGGTCAGGAAAGGTTATGGGATGATGTTATAAGGAAATTTTTCTTGTGATTTTTACAACCCATAACATTACCAGAGAAAGTAGCTCAGATTAGAAACGGGCTACATGCGTGTGTATATGGTGTGTGTCATAGTCATGACTTACCTTTTAGTCCCTGCTTAGCTTCTGTTGAAACATGATTTACTCGTTCCAGCTTATATAAAATGTAATATATCTTAAAACATCAGCTCAGGCAGAAGAGAGATGAAAAGTTTTTGGATAAAAACTATCACATTTCTGAGGAAAGAACAACTTGGAGCAAGTTGTTGGGGAAAAACTGTAAAAATTCCAGGTATAACGAACGGGGAAGGAGAATGATGAGGATTTCTGCTACTCCACTTTTTCTGTGTACCCTGAGGATATTCGGGGAATTACTGTACGTTTTTGTAAAAAGAGGAAATGCTTATTATATTACGCAAAAACTTTTATGGACCTTCACGAAGGAAGGAAGTAATTGTAATCTGACATGTAGCAATTTAGCAGCTGATGTTGGTATACGCTTGCTTAAGAGGACATCTTACATAATTTTGATAGTACACTTTATCTACGCATGGCATGCAAACATATATGTTTAAATGTACGTGTAACCGTAAACCGCTTGACTCTTTCGTCTTAAGCAAACGTGATGATTGAGTCCGGATTTCGTCATCCATTTTCCATTTATTTTAAGCTATCATACATTCTTTATTACTGATATTAGCATGGCGTTACGTGATATTCATTTTACGTTTTAATCCCTCATTTTTCACTTCCGCCAACAACGGTTTTCTTTTCATTCATTTGCGCCAAGCAATCTTTAGACAATCAGGCTTTTATAAAGCGTCAACCTGTCAACAACATAGTACAAGAATGATAACTGATAGCACACCAAAAGGGAGACCAACGTGGGATGTTACGATCTTTCTTGTAGATCCCCTTCAGCACACGGCACACACCTATTTCCTAATTTTAAAAGCTCAATTTTGCTTTCAGAAAGCAAGGCAAATCATTCACAAACACAAGGAAGAAACGTGTTACTCGAGATACTACAGACGTACGAATTGTTTTCCATTCTCATATCTCGTTTATCCAGCAAGACAATATAAATTGCAAACAGGCATAAACCCAGTGAATCGCACATTTTTCTCAGTATAATGCTTCTACGAAAACGATTATTAGCATTTTGTCATCGTGATACACAAAATTTTATGTGTTTGCATTCCATCCACCACATCAAACATAAAAGGTTGGGGCAGATTAAGAGTTGAATGTTAATGGGACTGGAGCAGTGGTGCTCAGCTCAGTACAGTCATCACTAAAAGCTGGCTGGATGCTGTTTGATTCTTATATAAGCCATCTAGATTGTCCTTGTCCCTTCTTTTCTATCAACCAATCCGAATTCCAATCTCTATTTTCATTTCCCTTGATGATATATTGATGCAAGCAAGCATGCATATATATATTTATATTAAAAAGAACGCGTTCGTGCAATATCATGCAATCAAGAAAAGTATATAATGCTGATATATTATAAAACGCATAAAGAGTTACAACGATTACCTCGATATGATGAAAAAGTGGTGATATGTATTGTATATCTTGGTGTATTACATTTTATGTCGTGGGTACAAACTACAAATATTTATAATCTACGAAATTTTTCGTCGTTTTGTCATTTGCTGGATAAATCCGTACGATGAGCCGTGACAAAACATTACCGGCTGGGATTATGCGTTTAAAAGCCTTTCTCCAGCATAACAAAAGTGATTCACCACAAGGCAAAGAGTACATCTAAAATGCAATGCCAATGGTGAACTATAATATTGTGCACCACAGCAGCACAGTTTTGTAAAATACGTGTGCATACATGAGTAGGGAAAAGATCAATAGCTATAATGGCAAATGCTGCTGTATAAGTAACCGTTTTAAAGGAAGTAATACTATTTACAAAAATTGTTTCTTTCTGATACAGGCTTTTCGTGATAAAAGCACATAAAAATTGTGAAGAAGCAGCAGAACAACCGCAACAAAAGAACCGAATTCATTATGTTGCAGTAGTAGTGCATTGGTTGAGTTTATTGAGATGAGATGACTCAAGTCCATTTGGGTGATTAACAGTGTTAATGAAATGGCGTAAATTTCCTGAGAGTAATTAAATTTGCATAAAAAGTATATCCAGTGTAGAAATACGCAGAGATGTCATGCGTTTGTAGTGAGGTGGAGTGGAGACAAGTTTTCCTAAGTTGTTAATATTGCATCTTTGAAATGACAATTTGGTAGTTGCATTTCATAAAGTTAGAAAAGAATTCAAATATTAAATGGGAGAACATTTCCTATTTTCTCAGTAAGGGGAGCCATTAAAGCAAACACCGTTTTATTAAAAAGTTTTATGTTCAACCAAACCAAACCAAAATGAACGCAAAAGCAAACGTTTAATTATCTCAGTAAGTTTTGAATGATGTTATATTTGTGTGGGAAAAAGTAATGACTTTTAGTACTGTGGCTTCACATTTTTATTATTATTGTAAGAGGTAGAAAATATGATTCCAGAAAATATAATCTTTCCATACAAAACTTATTTCAAAAGTTTTGTAAAATTTTAAGGTTTTTATTGTTCAGGATCATAATAATTTGAACTAATACCAAATCTCCACCTTCGATATAGTACTGCAGTGGTTTTAATCCATCAAATTACTTTCACTTTCAAATAAATATATCAGACAGTTCTGAAATAGTGAAACAATTGGTCAATAACGGTAAAGCTTGCCTTATATGATTGAATTGGATTTCAAAACTGTGCTTTTGCATATTACAGAGCTTTCTCTTTAACAATATCCGCTTTTACCTTTTCACTTGTTATTTTATTTGAATATACATAGCAGTAGAAGATCCATGTAGATGCACACAAATTCATGCATATCCTACTCAAAGAAACGAAGTTCAAATACAAAGTTGATGAGCATGAAGAAAATATTAACTTTGTTTGTAAGATAGATATACAAGAAGCAAGAAAGAGAAATCCGAACACAGCAGCATAAAGAAAACATAAGCTATTCTTAGGGAATTAGATTCTTCGTTTGTAACTTGATACGTTGATACGGAATAGAGGCATAATAAAAATAAAATCTAGTGGAAGACGTTGAATCAGAATTACAGTGAAAGGAGAAAGATAGGTGCTTCGCCTTCCAATTTAAGTGCTTCTTTACCATTTCAGTCAGTCAAGGGAAAATGGGGGAGCAAAGAAAGTGGTTGCAACAGAACAGAGCCAAACCATCACTAACGCTGCTTTCTTCTTTATTCCCAAGAAAATGGGGAAACCGCAATATTCCATTATTATATAGTTTGTTTACAGTCTCCTTTCTAATGTATTGTATTAGAATGTAACTTTGTTTGTTACAATTCTACTACGGCATACTAAACTAAACTCATAGCAGATAGGAAGAAACATGTACAAAAAAATCTACTACCGCACTGCTGCTCCACCTCAACATTATACATTTATCGGAAACATATTGTAAGCCGTCGGATCACGAAACATTATCGTCATCATTACTGTCTTTTTCTTGCCTTTTAATGCTGCACGTTGTCTTCTTTTTCCGTCAGTCTCTCCCTCTTCCCAATAATACCGTGTTTCGGTTTCGTAAATTGATGGAGCTAGCTGAATGGAAGGAAAATCAAGAAATTTTGAGAACGCTTGGAAAGAATTCTGTTTTCACGTTTGGTGTTGCCGACGGAAGGATTCATTAATAAAGAAAAAAATTACAGATCTTTCTGACAGATAAAATATTTTCAGGTAAGAATGTATTCTCGTATTGTATATCCCAAGTAGCACCTCTACCGAACAATGGGTAAAATATAAGTACAATCAAATTGCATTTAAAAATGTTCATCCAAGTGCGTACTATTGTGTGTAAAAATAAATTTTGAAAATCAACATAAAAAATGCGTGATATTTTCCAATCCAAACTTTTAACTAAACATGGTTGTTTTTCTTTGCTTTGAGATGATTATGTACATAAAGTATATATGCCGTTTTCCTGACTTCAATAAAATAAGAAATTTTAGAAGATGCTTCGACGAAAAAAGAAGGATTGCGCCCATTAAAAGTTTACTTTCTAAGGAGAAAGGCTAGAGTTACTTGTCTTGTCTACTTGTGTACAGTACGTTTGTCCATGAAATTGAGAAGAATTTGAATTTTGAAGAGCCTCCAGAAATATGAGACGAGTACATCATCATATTCTTAATAGTGCGTACTTATAAAAGTGAATGAAGATAATTGAAAGCATCTGCCAGGGTATGTTTTCATTTTCTATAGATTCTTCAGCTTTTGTTGTCGTTGTAAATGGGCTTTTTGTGAAATGGACAATACAATGAGGGCATAAAATATAAAAGAAATGTTTACTAAAAATAGAAGAAAACATGCTTCTAGAAGACTTTATATTTGATGATTTTATATTTTCTGTTATAATTTGAATAAAACAATGTACCCACCAAGTTATCTTATAGGTTTATATTATATTAAGAATGTTTACTTGTTGAAAAGACTGGAAAAGATGATAATAATAACAAAACATGATAAAGTGACATGCCTAAATTCTGTGTATTTTGGTAGAATGACAAGGACAAGGACTCCGTGCAGTGCCGAAATTTAAGCTGGGCCAAGCCAAGCAAGATACAACAAAATTCATGTTATGCTGCTTTTACAACAGAATACGTTCTTTCGAATAAAAAGATTTTCATCTTAACATTCTTTTATTCAATTGAAAAGAAAAGCGTTGTAATTAGCAAAGTTGACTAAGTTTATTAGCAGTGCACTTTTAAACATATCTTGTAATTCCAAGTGACTTTTCAACAGTTTAGTACTATTAGTCTACAATCAACCTACAACTGCACAAAAATCTGCTTAATAAAAAAAGAGTGAAGTTCGCCAATGGAATAATTTATTATATGGCATGGGTAAAAGAAAAAAAGCTTTTCACCAGGCGTTGTGAGAGTATTCAGAAATTTATTTTACTTTTAAAATGTCTGGATCTCAGCTGGTCCAACTTGCAATCATCATTTAAAATGCATCTTAGATGCTGTTTGGTTGCAAATGAACATTTTCAAGATCGAATTCCCAGTAGAACCCTTGAAAGCGTTAAAACGTAGGAAAAATTAGCTTTTCATTGGGATTTGCAGCATCTGAAACACACTTTGTTGCATGAGAGTATATAAAGTAGTGGGTTGGATGGAATTGAAAATTGCCATAATAATATATAATATTCCAAGAACACATCACAACAAATAATGTAGGAATGATATCAACAGACAGGATGAGAACGGTGACACATCTTGCAAGAGAATTCTTAGGAGACATCCACACTCGCACTTATTGGATCGTTGAATTTTTTTATCGGTTTTTATCCGTAATCATGAGGGGGTTTTAAAAGTAACAAGGGTAAAAGAACAAGAGGAGGATCTCACTCCAACTTTTTGACACGAGCATGACACACGATCTGGGTCTAAAAGGTCTCACCCTCCATTATTATGAGTCGGTGATTTTCCTTTTTTCACCATCTTTTGGGGATTTAACACTCACACAGACTTATTCGAACTTCACATTATCCTTCATGAAGAATGCCCCAGTCCTGTTTCTCCACATGTTTTCCTCGACATAATATTGCTATTTTCTTATTCCTTGCCCCACAATATTAAATGCTCTACTTTCCCCTTCTATATTCTGCATTTTCTTATTTCAGCCCTTCCCACATTTTATACATGCTTTTACACTTACAAGAAAAAGTAGATACATAATATCTCGCATGAAACACAGGCCGTTGTACCAACAAGCCTAACCAGCCATTATAAAAACGAGAAGAATGTAAAATTCTGATATGTAACTATCGAAAGCCAAAATCAACGAATGATGAGATGATGAAAACT
>JAQIWN010004447.1:0-11210 GCA_034699025.1 Entomobrya cf. arborea Gr-Col-00668 | reverse complement strand
TATTGAACCTTACCCATCCATTCATCTGGTGTGTCACAGTGGAAATGTGAAGCTGTTCCAAAGTGACCGTTGAGGGTTACTAGAGCCAAAATGGCCAACTTGAAAATTGTTTTAATTTTTTTCAAATTTTGGGAGTAAATATATTTTCAGTTTATGTTGACGAAACAAAAGAGATCTTAAATATGCAACGTGCTATGTAAGACAAGTTGCAATTTATAAAGTAAAAATATGGGCTCAGTACAAAACTATCGTATTAAAGATTTAGTTAAATTTTTAATGATAGAGAACACGTGCCATATATGCACATTAAACAACTTCAAGGTACACATGTTTTACAATAATAATGAGGGTTTTCCTTAAATACGCATGTGAAGAGTTGACATAAATTATAATTTAAATTTATTTATTGTCTTTTATTTATGCTTGTTTATGCAAAATTAGTCCTTTGGTTCCCGTTACAAGGAAAAGTATGTTAACTTAGCAATATTGTAGATTTGGCAAAATTGGGTTTTAATGTGTTGACTTGAATTAGTATTTATTGCTGACAAAAGTTTAACAAATATGTAAGTCAATATGAAATATTATTAGTTTAGTAACTTTAAGTTTTATTTATCGAAGACATGAAACCACATTTAAGCACAAAAAAGTACAATATCTTAGCAAAAATCTGAGTAGTGACAAAAACAGTTATAAAATGTAAATTCATCACTGTTTAGTGGAAACTTTAATTACAAAAAGCCATGGCTAACAAAAAATCAGCCATATTTTGACCTTTATAGTTTTAGAATCTACAGGTACTGCTAAAACCGGTCTTGTATCCAACGACGACAATCGCCAGAAATGTTCTGTACTAATCAGAATGTTCTAATCTGGGAAAGGTCATCGGCAAAAATACAACAATGTTGCAGTAGTTCCTGCCTTTCAGAACTAAATGGAAAACTCCTTTGAACGGAAAATGGTAGCTTAGGTATAGCTTAATAAAGAAGTTAACATTTCTGCATTTATTTCGGGCACAAAATTCACAGATTGACTTTTAGTAGCGAAAATTTGTTCATGGAATAAAACCAGGGATCTATTCATAAAGTTCTTTTTAAAAAATTCAATGCCGTAAAACTACATACTTTGACAAACTATTATGTTAAAAAACGTCCCAAGTGATCTTTTTGAAATAACTACAAACCAGGAACGGATGCCCAGTTTACGTAATATTTCAAGCCCAGAGAGAAAAAATTTTAACTTGAAATTACTAAATCTTATTTTTATCAACAAATATTTTGAAAAACAACATCTTACCGCTTGCAAAGCTTGTAGTACAAACTACAATGATTAAGATAACGCCAAATTGTTTATGAAAGGAACATATTTTTAATTTTGCAATTTTTTGTCCAGCCACTTGTTGAGATTTTTTACTTCGTAGTTAAAGCTATGAGCAGAGTTTTTAATCAGTTGTGATTGTGAAGCCAGGAATTTTGCCTTTTATATGCCTTTGTAATTTTCTGGTTTTCAGATCTCATACAAAAATTCTATTCTCTAATGTATACATAATGAGGCATTTCCATCTAAAGCGTCAAACCATTTAATTACCCATTGGATACTTGTTGGTTTAAATATACATACGATGAAATGGTAAGATTAGTAGAAAGTTACGTTGGTCGTGGTTTCATGGAAGATACTGTGTTTACAGAATATTCAAAAAAAATCATTAATTGATTCTGTAAGCTTATGAGTAAAAGTTGTTATTAGCTGTTTTACTTAAAGCTTCTATAGCATCATTGAAAACTTGCTACAATTGCAGAGTAAGTTATTTGGGTATTTGGAAAAGTATTGATTTTGATCCGTTTTCCTTTCATGTATCAAGATGGGTTAGTGCATGTTTGAATTTTAGCGAATAGTTAATGGGATGGTGAAAACATTAAATCTATAAAATACGGAAATTGGTGAGCTTAAAAATTTGCTACGTTTTCTTGGTAATTGGATTCTTGGTTAATGTTAGTATATGGATTGTATTACCTCGTGTATTGTATAGACACGGGGCGTGCAGCTGAATAAGTCAAAAATTCTACGAGCTCGCTATTCACTATCTAATTTTAAAATCTCTAGTTTTTGAATTGCAAAAACTACTTATTCATTTTAAACGAAAATTGAATTAGTTTGTTTTGATAAAGCCTCCGAGTCTTCATAGAGCAATATACTTCACTGCGTGTCTTCACTGAAAAAATCTGGTGCGGGACTGTTATGGAAAATTGATTATTTAACTCCAATTTTGTTAAACACGAATTATTAAATAATTTCCTTCAAATTAGCAAACTTTAGAGTTCATTTTTTTTGCAATTTTGTCATAAAGTACTTGATCCTTAATTTGTCCATGAATATTTTATCTATTTATTGTTTTGTCTCTTTTTTTTGGCTTTTTTAGTCCTAAGCTTAAACAATTATAAGTGAATGAGTTAGTAAACTTGTAATGGAAGGATCAACTAGGCAACCAAAACTGATTAAACATTACAATTACATAATCAGCTTTACTTCTCATTCATACTTCGTGTATTTTTAGTCAAATGCATGCGAAGGACCCAACGAAATATGATGTTTTAACTATATATAAGAATTGGTAAAACAGTTAAATTAAATCACCGTTTGATTAGAGTTTCAGATGCGTCTGCTTTTGCAAAATATTTTTCATCAGCAGGTGTATTTGTGCTTTGAGTCATGTGGAATAGAATAATATCAGGTAGAACGTTTCCGTAAAGCAACGCAACGAGACAAGCCCTTAAATTTACCAGTATACTTATTTCCAAATTTTTGTATACTTTATAAATATTGCAGATTTTAGTGAAAAGGTCGTCAATGCTAGCTTCACAAATATTATGAACATTCTTATATTAAATAAGACAATTGGAATTTGTTTACATGAAGTAATACATAGTCGTTTATATCGTTTTTACATAGTCTGCACGGAAAACCAGAAACCGTAAATAGTCATCAAAATTTTATGTATATAAACCTAAATTAATCCTTAATTAAAGAGAACATTACCGTTTAAACTAGAGGCTCAAATGACTAACAAATAATGCTATCAAAGTTAAACTACAAACTTCCTTTTTACATGCATGCAAAAACGATTATAAATTTGTAATAAAAATTATGATACACTGTGTCTTACTTCTGTTTCCTTTCACAACTAATAATAATTTTGTTTTTAACATAATAAACAATTTCCAACTCAACTTTGGATAGATTCAAAAAATTTGGGTAGATTTCCGTTGACTTAACGTATTAGAAAAATATAGATTTTTTTGGAAATGTAAAACCATTAAAATATTCATGAACCAGATTTCATTATTATCAGAAAGAAATGTTGTAAACAACTTAATGGAAAATTAAAAAACCGGAAACTGATTTCATTATTTAGATAAACAGTTTTAAATTATGTTCCTTTTGAAAAAAATAAATTTAAAAATAAAATTGTTATCTTCGTAGTCGCCTCTTGTATAGCATGGGTGGCATAACGGTTTTCTAAGGACGACAATTATAAACAAAAATTAGACTAATTGAGTTGTTCTAAAAAATAAAAATTCTAAACGCGAAATATTCTTAAAATTTATATCCTAAAAACACGAATTAGTCTAATTGCGAAATGTTCTAAAAATACAATAGATATACCCTGTATACTTGCAGAAAAGTATATAAATTTGATAAGCTACTCTGTTGATAATGTTGTAGTCGAATTTAGTTAACTGAAGGTAATTAACAATAAAATATTTAGTTGGATTGCATTTTTTGGAATGTGTTAAGTTGATCATATGTATTGATCATATGTATATATTAGGCTGTAAATATTTATTGCTAGCCTGACCAGATTATAAATTATGGTTATTTTTCATACTTCCTAATTATTACTTGTCTATAAACACATTTTTGACTTTTGAAAATAAAGTAATTGCATCAATATAAGTATATATTTTAAAATGCTTTTGGTTTAGAATATTTGAAATGATTATGTTAGACTTACTTTTTAGAACTTCTCTAATTAGAATACTTCACAGGTTTTTATTAGACTATTTTTTAAAGATATCTATTTCGAATAATTCGCATTTAGAAAATTCTAATTAGAATATCTTTGATAGACCTGTATAGAACATTGTGGAATAACGTGATTTTATCTTATATTTGTTTAAAAAAATGGTTTAAATTGTGTAAGTTAAATGTTTTGACCAAATATAAAAATACTTTTACAGAGAGAATCTTTTTTCCGGGCCCATTCAGACATTCAGCTGAGTCGCCCTTGTTCCACTCCTCAATCGTGAAGGAACGGGTTTTAATGAAGATCTTTCCATTTTTTACCTTTCTTGGGACGGAAACTTTCAAATTAAGTTCCTGGATTCTAGAAAAAATACTGTGTTAGTATTTTTACGCTTCGTCTATCATAATTATAATTATCGGTATCGTAATAATAGCTAACTAAAATGACTTACGAATTGTCGATTCCAACAGCCTTCTTCACTTTTTCAAACATCCTGTTGTTTTGCTCATTTTTCTCAGCCACTTGCAATCTCATTTCGTAATAGTAGAGTTTTAATACTTTTGTCTTGGTGAATCCGTCATCACTTGAAAGGCTGTCGTCAGTTTCGTCATCTGAGGACATCCAGTCGTTGTCCAAAATGGTCGGAAGTGGTAACGGTAAGGCATTTTCATCATTTTTGACAAGACAGATCTCCATGTTATGGCTAATTAAACGTTAAATGCTGTAAACTGCAATAAATATAATGTAACGAGCCATAGAGTAGTCCTGATAATTTGTATTAACTATCTGAACGACACGAATAAATCACCTGAAGAAAATAGTTATAAATAGAAACAAGCTTTTTATTATTATTTCCCTACCTTGTTTGATATCTACGATTTTAATGATGACTTACACGAAATATATAAACCTGTTTGGTATTTTGTAATTAATTTTTATTGTTTAGAAACTTTAGAAACCCAGGTAGGTATCTTAAAAAATGCGCGCTGTTGTTGCAAAAAACAACTTGAAAAGAAATTTACTGAAGAAAAAACTAAACTACTTTAAATAATTTTAAAAAAAGGAAGACATTAATACCGAAAAGCAATTTGACTTTTATGTGTAAACAAAAAACAGCTTGTATGTATGTATCACCAGGCAAAGAGCAGATCTTTTCCCGCACTTTTATATTTGAACGTTGAGATGGAGCACTCTGAGTTACAACAAAATCTTTGTTAGACTTTGTTGCTAGCTTTTAACAAAACACGGTTGAGAGCTCGTATGCAAAATATATGCATGATTATAGCAATTAAACAATAATAGTTGATTGCACTTGTTCAGAAAACTAGTAAAATAAAATTAAATATGAAAAAATCAAGTAACCAGGCATTAGTTTATTTAACATAAGCATAAGATTTAAGACGATTATTAAAAAAGCCGTAAAGTGTCAAATAATTGATTTTGTTAGGCACTTGCAGAAATTTCAATTATAAAAATCTGATTACATTTCAAATCAAAATGAGCAGCTGATAAAATATATTTTCTTATCAAATAATATTAACAAACAATAATTAGTCGCACAATGTATTTGAAAAGTGTAAACCAAATCTAAAAAATAACCAAAGATGTAAGTATTTCAGTTCAGTGCTTTAAGTACTTAATAATTTTAATTTTTTATCACTAACTATATTTTGTTACTTGCGAGCAAAAACATAATTTCGCGTCATTTACTACTTCGATTTATTGGAGCAATAATTTTAACCATTAAAAGCATGAAATGATACAGGTTATCTTGGTACTAAATTAATTTCAGTCTTAAGTGAAAAATTAACAATGAGAAGTCAAATAATTTTATTTTTAAATATTTATAGTAAATGTTAATCATATTGTCATAAACGAGTACAAAATATATGTGGATCGATTATCAACAATCACAACCGCATTTCTTATTTTTCTCTCCAGATGAAGGGGTGGAATCCTTGTGGGGTAGTCTGGTATGATCAAGTTCTGTAGGTTGTGACAAAATGATGGTCAAATTAATTACGAGAAAAATGATTTGATCAAATGGGTAATGCTAAATGTGCTTGTATGAAAATATCATAAAAAGATGAACTGCTACAACTCCTGCTTCTCAAAGGAGATTGTAAATAAAATGAATGTAAACTACAAGTGTGAGATTTTAAAGTTTAACTAAAGTCAATGAATATTGGCAGTTTTTATTCTTGACTGGAAGGAAAGAAATTGAGAACCTGCTAGGTCTCTGTCAGATTGAGAAGTGGTTGTTAGATTACAGAATCACGAGGTTATACACAAAAATTACAAAATGAATGCAAGCTTGGATTAACGAACTTTTCCAGCTTGCCTTTGGGCTAAAAATAGAATTAAGGTACTTAACATTGTTAACAAGCTTACGCTTAGAAATTTATACTTTTAGAAGTGACCCTTAGATTACAATGGTTGGTATTAATAATGTATTTAAAAACACAAAGAATTCCACTTTACGTCAATATCATAAAACAAACGAATGAAACATTAAAAGAAGCTTAGGTACAAGTGCATTACTGTCAACTGCAATGCAAGCATGCATTTATGGTTTTAAGTGACATTGCTGGTCAATAGCTCATTAGCATATAAGACTAGGAAGTAAACTTGATGTACAATTTGAGACATCGTAGTGCTTTTTGTAAAATAGCTTAAACATTTCCAACGGTTGAAGTCACCAAATATCATAAAACCAGGAGACATACTTACTTCTAATATTATCATAAGCACTACACAATGACTTGTACAATTTTTTATGATAACATGTTTCACTATTTGGAGGAAAGTACACACACGCTATAGCAATTACAGAAACTGATTTTGGCAGAAATTTTGGACGAACAATAGTCCACGTAATCTCACATTCTTTACTCTTGTTGAAAACATAATTCTTAAATGATCATAACTGATTTGTTTACAAAATGTCATCTGGTATTTTCATTGCTCCGCTAGCTAAACCAGTTTAAATTTAATCCTGTCTAATCTAATTTTTGAAGATAAGCAAAAACTTACTCGATTCGAAATTAATTTTGGCTTAAATCTGGATTAAGCAAGATTAGCTCAGACTGGAATTAGTGGTAATTTTATACGATCCGCCCCATAATGTTTAGGTCGCTAACTGAATGACGTTTGATATATCATATGAATGAGTGCAACAACGTAGCAAATATGCTTCGCTAAATCTTTTTAACAGTTTCTTCTTTAGCCTGCGTCAAAATTTTGAGTGCACCAGTTTGATTTGTTTTCTGCAAGGCTTTAATTAGGACCTGATATGAATTAACTCGAGTCTGAATGACTGCGTAAAGCAAATATGATCTTTTTGTACTTTCGCCTTTTGTTTTCTGTTTGTTAAAAATCATTAAAATAGTTAGAAAGTTTGTAAGTAAAATAATATTTAATCGCCAATTTAATTAAATTTTATATTAAATACCATTATAGACTCAATTTCTTGCTCACTGAGAACACCTGCCGCTAGGAAGATGGACAAAAATATTTCCGTGCATCTAGTTAGCTTTAGAAGCTCAGGTAAACTTTTGACAATACAGTCAATACAGAATCGAATGATTATTCCTATAGAATCGAATGGTTATTCGTATAGAGTCGAATGATTATTCGTATAGAATCGAATGATAATTCGTATAGAATCGAATGATTATTCGTATAGAATCGAATGGTTATTCGTATAGAATCCAATGAATATTCGTATAGTGTCAAATGATTATTCGTATAGAATCGAATGATTATTTATGCTTATTTATTAAAATTACAAGGTTGACTTTGCTGTGAATCGATATGTAACTATTTATTAAAAGTATACCTTTTGTCGACCCCCTTTTTTCACCCGTTTAACCAATTAATAACCGCAAATAAAACCCTGAAAAATAATTGTCAAACAGTCTTGACAACTGTTTTGATTATGCCTCAGATATATATTATATAGAAATTTTTTGAGATCGTTCGAAGAATAACCATACTTGAGTAGTTATGATGAAGTAGCTATGATACTTTTATCTAGATAATTAGGATAATCAAGCATGGCAACCAACTAGAGTGGGGTTATTTTTGGTTCGATCTCATTTGTATCTTTTTAAATTGTATTTTAAGCAGAGTATGTGTGCACATGTTTGTGTCTATCACTGTGAGATGTATAGCTTTTATGTATTTAGTATACTTCCATCAAAGTGGAAAAATTGAAGGTGTTGTCTTGACTGCAAGGAGGAGTTTGAAATTGGAGGAACTCGAAATATCGCAGAAGGTATTGCGGTTTGATTGGAAAATTTATGACAAACTTCTACAAAAACTTAGTGAAAGGATCGCTTATTTTAGTCAATTGTCCAGCAAAGTTATGGAAAAAAGTTTTACCTTACGAGATATGTTTTACTAACAAATGGACCGGAACACAAAATCTACAGATACATTAATTATGGATTGACGGACGACCAAAAGCAATTGTTGACGACTGCTTGAAAAATCGAATGACTGCTCCAAATACTATTTCGCTAATACTTTGAAGCTACTACCAGAGGTATGGAGATGGTCAAGAACAAGACAGCCGACAACCGACAAATCAGTCAAAACAGCCGACAGCCGACTAGCATATAAATCAGCCGACAAGTATACAATTCAGCCGACAGCCGAATATGTAGCATAAAAATCAGCCGAATAGCATAAAATTCAGCCGACAGTCGACATTGGATTTTCAGTTAAAACACAGCCGACAACCGACAGCCGAAATCACATTAAGAAAGCCGACAGCCGACCTAAAAGCAAAATCATTATGTTCGAATTTAACTTAATTTATCAAACCTTAAACTATAATAGATAACACTGGTCGATCTATCTAAACATCTTATGTCATAAATAGGTACTTTTGAGGCGGAATTTTAAGGACTGGAGTTAGAGATGATAGAGTTGGGTTAAAATCAGGTTCGGTTAGGGTTAAGTTCGGTTAGGTTAGGTTCGATTCGGTTAGGTAAGGTTCAGTTAGGTTAGGTTCGGTTAGGTTAGGCTCACTCTGGTTGGTTTCAGTTATTATCGGCTAAGATTAATTGTGATCGGTTTCATTGATTCTGTGCCTCGATGCCCGAACACATATCTTTTTGACTATTAAACTTAAACCGTTAAGTTTGGTCCTTTAAATAAAAGCAGTCTCTCCTTTCAGTGGTGTAATTGTTTTATAACGTTATTTTTATGCATTTAAGTATTTTTTAAAGGTTGTTTCGATTTTTTCTTGGAATAAGTAACCGCGCTCAATGCGTGCAAAAATGTCATCAATTTAATGAAAGAATCTACTTGACTAACGTGACCGAGTTGTATGTTAACTGAATGAGCAAAAACCTGTACTTTAAATAAAAGGGTCCCCAGATGTTTTTTTCTTCTTATTTTTTGAAAACTTTGAATTTTATCATTAGTTTTGTCATCCTTAGTTAAATTAGGTTTGGTTGCCTCATGTTCAGTTTGGTTCGATTAGGTTTGGCTGTCTAAGGTTCAGTTTGTTTGAGTTAGGTTAGGTTTTTACGTAAGTAGGGGTTAGATTCGGTTAAAAACGGGTTAAACTGTGATTCTATGCTACACAAGGTTACGTTCAGTTACTTTTTAAAAAATCATTTAAAAATTTGAAAATAATACATAAGGGGAATCCTTATCATTTATTTCCCCGTTCTTCATGCTGACCTATCGATTGATTGCTCCGTTTAGAATTTGGCTGAATTTTATGCTAGTCGGCTGTCGGCTGATTTTTATGCTACATATTCGGCTGTCGGCTGAATTGTATACTTGTCGGCTGTCGGCTGATTTATATGCTAGTCGGCTGTTTTGACGGACTTGTCGGTTGTCGGCTCTCTTGACTTTCCCTATGGAGATGAAGCGTGGGCCTAAACGTCCAAAAAGTCTGCAGCATTGACTTATTTGTTTTTTTTAAATATTGTAATTTATGTTAAAAATATGATGGATAAACGATTATTGACAATAAATGTTCGGTGGCCAAGACTGTTCTACAGTTATTTATGCGAGAATTTAGATTTTTAAATCGCTGAAAACATCAGTCGTTCTAAAAGGTTGACAATTATTTAACCTTTATTAAACTTCTCTCAAGACAAATAAAGCGCTTCAAACGATCATGTGCAAATGCTGGCTTTTAAAACTTTAGTATGGTAGAAAAATGCGTATTAGCTTTAATTTAAAAAAATAAGCGTCAATTATTTTTCATACAGAATAATAGTAATTTATTTATGATCGGAACCATACATCTATTCATGACACGTTCACACTCTTTTCATATGCTACAAACAATTTCATATTTTATTTGTTGAAACATTTTTGCCAAAGTTAATTTGGCAAGATCTAATGTTAGCCATCATTGATCATCCTGAATAACGGATAGAAATCATTGAACTTGTAACCTTCTCCAGTCATAATTAACTTGAATTCTTAAATCTTCCACACATATGTTCACTATTTTGCATAAACGTTCTATTATCATAAGAATGTCCTGCTAAAAAATATCCCACTAAAAATACTTTCTCCTAAAATATTTTCACAAACACCGACTATCCCCAACTCAAATATTAACGTTCATCCCAATTATATTGCATCCAATAGCATTTAAACTCTCTCTCATCAAAACAATTATTTTTGATATCTTCTTCTCCTCAGTTAACCCAATTATTAAATTAAATGTATCAATAAAATTATTGACGACACCATGATTGCCATAGTCAATGCTCGATGATGATTATAATTACAATAGACAAGTTGTATTTTTTATTTTGAGGAAAATATACACAATTTTGTTATTTACTTCCAATTACACTATATGCAGAGTAAAACAATTAGGTGCAGAGTCAGATAAAAATTCAATATGAGCAGCCGTAAAATAAGAATTATTTATTTATTTATTCATAACCTGCTCACATTATCCAACTCTCTCTCAGAAAAACTTGGACTCACCAGTTATTATGATAAACCAAGTCAAGTCACACAACATATTCCACATTTTTTTTACTTTACTCCACTGGCTGGCTACAGTAAAATAAACAGGCCAGGCCTTATTTTGCAGAATGCCGATTTGAAGAGTAGAAAAAAAAATATTGCCAATAATTTCCTCTCTCGAAAAATAAAATACACACATGTACGAGCTTTATAGTAAGCACGTTTTATAGCAAAAATG
>JAQIWN010004446.1:0-11212 GCA_034699025.1 Entomobrya cf. arborea Gr-Col-00668 | reverse complement strand
GAATATTTTGGCGATTTATGCTGCATATTTGCATACATATTTCATCGGTTCTATGCTCATATGTTTGGGAGGTCTAACCATCATAATCATGGGTAAAAAGCAGAAAGTTAGCAGCTAGAAAATTCCAGAATCAGATAAAGCAGATCTGAAAATTTCAATAGTGGAATAATTTAAGATATTTCAGACTGGAGTCAGTTGATGAAAAAAAACAATAGACAAATACTGTACGAAGTTATCTTTGCATACTTGTGTTTGCATTAGTGAAATACAAATGATCGTTTTTAATGATACAGATTTCCATTTCATATTTATGTATTTATCGACATTAACATTTGTTCCACTTTACCATATACCATTTACACAGTTATACAACAACCTATTTAATCTCGTTCCATGTTTTGCGTCATTGACCTTGTTTCAGAGATGTTCATGAAATGGGGAAATCTATTTAAATCACAAAAAAATAATGCCTAACAATTTGTACAAAAATCATACGTCACGTGTAATGAGCTACGAGTTATTTTTACGTGCTCGTATGCAATTAATGCAGTACTATTCCAAGAATCGTATAATGGTCATCTTTTTTGTCTGGTGAATTACGATTTGTATCGTTTCTTCGTTGGACATTACTACTTCGCTGTATAAATTATGTCGTAACTGCGTTAATCACATTGTGAAACCCCAATTAGATTTTATATGAAATTCAAATAACTTTCAGACAAAATTACTCTGAGAAGGAATTGGTTTAGCGTTAAGAATGGACAACATGTAAACATTCCATTGCACTAGTTTACTCGTTCTCGCTCTTGATCATGTATATTGTGCTGCTTATTGACTTTACAGGTTGAATATTTTTATCTCTCTTCCATTGATCCAAATGAAGTATAAATCATTATCGAGTTTTGTCCTTTGTTACCGCAGTTAGTTTGAAACGTAAATTAAAATGAATACTCGTTAATTGTCGGCTTACTGGTAATTACTTCCACTTTAACTTCTTACGGCACATGATGCCGTCGTAGCCTTCATGAGATCAAATAGCCAGTAAGTTTTCCTTTTCATTTCAAAGAATTCATTAAAGAAAATAACCGTACATTCATGTGAGTTCTTTTTTGTACTAAATTGCTGTGAACAAATTCTAGATACTTTAGAGGAACAGCATCAGACAGTCATATTTATCATCATGCCATTTACTATGAAATAGAAATAATGACACAACACACAAACAAAGGTAATTACTTAAATTCTTGCGTCTTTTATTTACATTCATAGCATGGTACATATTTCTTTGTATACACAGTAGCAGGAAGTGGGATGATTATGAACTTACGCTGAAATGAGAAGTGTTAATTAACATGGGAATTCTCGTTACAAGATATCCTTTTTAGAAGACCGTAATTTCAAGGTTTCATTTCATCATACGAAAAATGTTCATTTCACCTGTGTTTGTATTAATTGTGCGTAAAAGGTAGCTTAATAGTATATCAAATGCAACAAGTTCCTCTTAATTTTATAATTAATTTTTAGGTACATAAATGCAGAGAGGATCGGTTGCACCTGGGCTTTATTCTTGATAAATACTTAATTATATACTTATCAAACGAAAAACGTTTTTGGCTACCGTGTAAGATTGGGGTTGGGTGATGGGGTAATGAAATAAAAGGGAGTAAAGGATTTCATCGAAATACTGTCTATACAGTAAACGTTATCGTTTTTCGTTATCACATCAGTATTTGAATTCGCCATATAGACTGTAGACAGGATACCGCTTATAAAATAAGGTATTCACTTGAATTGAGATGTGTCACTTCAGAAAAGTTAATAGCACTGGATTTAGCGCAACACCTCACACCTCAACAAGCCCATGTACATTTATAGTGATAAGCGATAGATTTATCATAATAACCTGTTTCGGACCTTGTTGAAATGTCGTTTTTGTCTGTCTTGTCATTATTTGCTGCATTACTCATTCAAATATTTTCCAGGTCCGTATTCCCCAAAACCCCTAAGTAAAGAAGTGCGTGCATGCTGAATGAATCATCTTTATCTCCGGAAGATATACGTTTTAGTCATCTTACCTTACTACACACGAGTGACGAGCAAGGTACTGTCATGCCATTTTCGCTACCGTTAAAAAGCTTAATATATACACCATTTCACCTAAAATTTACAAAGATAAACAAGGTGACGAATACTTTTCCATACTTCTACGCATCATCGATTGTCGTGGCATTGCACATTTAGCATGTTGTGATCTGTCGAAAAGTTACAATGACACATTTTGCTACATGCTAAAGCAAACACGATGCACTTGTGCTTTACATAATATGTATAATATTAGCTTTAGCATTTTTATTAAAAAGTTTGAATGAGTCATATTTACTGCGTTTATGTCAGCATCTTACCATTGACACTGCTATTGAAGTATTGAAATAAGATGTTTCATCTTATAAGGTGTGCGTGCGTGCGCGGTACCATGTGTGCCGCTGCCGATGGTTTTAAATGTAGTAGTACCACACTAAACACACGGACATCCAATTCAAGTGTGTAGAATGCATCTTCAAACATCCTAAATAACTAGTAATCTTTCCTCGATTCACAACCACCTACCACTACCAAGTGGTAAGTACCTAAGGCTTACTGAGAAATTCATTCACAGTACTTCATTTATTCATATACGCCGAAACAGAAACAACTTTGTGAACTGCTTCACCTGATACCAAATTGCATACGGCTACTTTCTACGTTATGCATTGTAAATCATCCACAATTTAAACCTGGATGCTTGTCAATAGTCATTCTAATTCTAACATGGACTCAACTTGAGCTAGTAAGTTAACATTTATTGTAAGCACTTTATTGGTACTACGGGGAAAATGTTGATATATTTCAATTACGATGCGAACAGCAATAGGAATTTCTCGTACATTTAACAATAATTTTACTCCCAAGCTGCATTTGCAATTTTTATAACCTTGCAAAATATTTATGTCATCAAAGCACATGTTTAGTGCTTAGGTAGTAAATCAAGTTTTTTCCGTGATCTAATCACGTTTTCAAAGTATAAAAATGATTCGAGTCGACAAGCAGCTGAATAGTATGCATGCACTATGCACAAGCCAAAGATCAGCGAATCATAAGCTCACACCACCATCCACGCCTTTTAAACCTTACCAAGTAAAGTTGATACTCTGCTTAGCCCGAAACTGCTATTAACCTGAGCCATTCCTATTTTCAAAGTAAATCACAAAATATGCAGTTTTCTACCAGGTTACTGAACAGTGCATCCACGTTGTTACAACTGACAGACATATTTATTGTGTATATCATATTCGGTTCAGTAACTTTTGCTGTTTATGTTTAGTTTTTCTTCATTTTTTTTACCTTGTAATATAAACTGACAGTTTTTCTTGTATGTTAACCGTAAAAACATACAATCATGACAAATGCCAAAATAGTACGACTAACTTGATGACAGTTTTCCTGATAGCAATTTAATGAATAAATATCTTATTGATACGCTGAAGCTGAAAACGTGCGAATCATGCCTAAATACCATGTGCATACCACTTTTCCATATATATCTTTCAATGACCTTTTTCGATGGCAAACGCTACTACGAATAAATTAATGCGAGAGGATAAACAATACTTGCGAGATTGAGATTACCAAGTAAAGAATTTAAAAAGTATACTTTAGTCTCATTTTTTGTGATATATAGCTTATTCTGCGAAAAATAGTAACACTCTCTTCACAGAAACGCTTCAGTTTGAACTACAATAAACTATGTTACAGTTAATTTGATGAATCCAATTTTATTTTAGCTTTTTCTACAATATTGGAGACTAAAGTTGTGACAGTTATGGCATTGTTATAATTATAACGAAAAAAATACTTGTTATCTACCGTGATAGTATCTACTTGCTTGTTAAAATTTGCTTTTGTAAGTACATAAAATATACATACTAAGCAAAATTTTACATTTCCGAGTCTAATTGGCAGGTTACTGATAACCGTGATGACGGTTTTAAAACGCACTACTTGGTAGTAAACACCTACTACAACCTAAAGAATATAGGTATACGAATGGCATCAATGAAATAGGGAGTGTCTTTTTTGAATATATATAACTTGAAAAACTGATTTTTCTGTTAATGTAAAACCAGATCAGTCACAGAGAGTGTTAGGTCAGCTAACTAACCAGTGAACCAAAGTTAATATAATAATTATCATCACCTATCAAGGTTACAGGGTTACAAGTTGTACTGAAGTCCATTGATAACTTTTGTTATGTAAGTTTATCTGGTATAACATAAACATAAAATATTCCTGAACGTTCAACAGATTTACTGATAGATAGTTCAATAGGGACTTTTGTAGGATTTTTTTTCTCTCTCGAATGAAACATTTTTTTGTTTACTTAAGTATAATTCCATTAGTCATTCATAATCTTACAGTCTTACATTATCCTAATTTTTTACTATTTACTTTTCAAATATGTACTCATTAAATATCAGGTTAAATATTCTTTAATGTATTAAGTCTATAAATATTACATAAGGCATATATTTCCGTCAAGCTTGTACTCATTTTTTTCCACACAACGGTGAACAGAGACTCGCCATTCATTTTTCCCCTTCTATTTCTCGTAAACCCACTCCCACAGCTTCTTTAGATGAAAAAAACACGTAACCTAATTTTCAGTTTCAGAAATATAATTTCAAGGAATTCTACGGACGCAATACTAAGCACAAGCTTTCTAACAAGCACAAATGTGTTCTCTTTTGTTGTTGACTGAGTGAGAGCCTATTCCAAGTATTCAATTCCTACTGTACAATTTTTGGAATCTCCTTTCCTTTAACCATCATCATCATGAATGCGTACACATTTATTTTCACTCTCTACCAACCAGCCTTCTTCTTCAAAATAAGCCTTTTTTAGGATTCCTTGAAATATTGTAGAAATGAGGCTTTTTCTATACCATCTTATAATTAAGTTTTCCAGTAAACTGTCCTCACTTGAGATGCTGCATATGATACACTCCAAATGAAATGGAAGTTTATTTTAAGAATTTTAATTATACTGATCAAGCAAAATTCAGATACACAACACAACATACAACATGATATAATCAGTAATTCTATTGAATGAGTAATCAATTTATATGTATAAATTCAATCAAAAATTTACTGTTATTCTTGTTCAAATTCTAAATTCATTTCCTCTTATCATTAAAAACAGGCACACACATCTTATAACATCGGGAAATGTTATAAATGAAGCTGAGCAAATACAAGAGTAACAATCAACAGTAATCTTTCTGGAAGGAAAGAAGACGTCAACAACTCGACTCATGATCATCAAATCTACTACGCGTCGATTCCTGGTAAAAAACGGAGACTGAACAATAGTGACAGATAAATAAGCAAACATTTGTTTTTGCCTTGAAAGGACAGTTAATCAAAGCTGGAGACAAATAGTGGAGTGGAGAGGAGCAACGGCACCTTTGCTTATCTATCACGAAATAATTCCCGTGTGACTTCAATACATGCTTGTCTTTTTCATGTGAAAGATTTGTTCTATGTTTTGATCACGTAAGAAAATTCTTGACTTGGCCTGACCATTTTCAGTTCTAGTCAGTCAGTCAGAGTCAGACAATAGTGAAAAATGATACAATGTACAAAGAGAGATGGAGAGAGAGAGAGAAGTATATAATTTGATAAGACCACACCACGAGACACTCTATTCATTTAAACTAAGAGAAAAAATAGATTTTCATTAGAATTTTGGGGAAATAGTATTGACGTTCACCTCTCCAGAGACTTTCTATCTTTCCTCTAATAAATGGATACCCTTTCAAAGTTGAGTTCATCGGAACAGAGAATATGTACCTCCTCCTCCTTCGCAACTATTTCCACAAATATGCTTTTGTCTATGTATATCTAATACCCCTAAAGCCAGTACAACAATATGCCTAATGCTACTGACTGACTGTGCTTTCACAGAAACAATATTTCAGTGAAGGTAGCAACAGCGATGCTGGAATTGGAAGTGGTATTACATGAGAATCAGGAAAAATAGGAACAAGGATGCGTAATGAATTCCAAGTTAGTTGTTCTCTTCCCTGTAATAATATAAATGGAAAGCTACATTACTTGGAGAAGGAACAGAAATAACAGTGTCTGTATTGTATAAGTTGGATGAATGATGAAGAGAGATTGAACTGAACATCCCATGGAACATTCATCATCATCGTCGTCGTCGTCATCACCATCATCTACAATCTACAGCTACAACGCAGCTTGGTCATCATGATAAGAAAAACGCCAAATTCGGTTATTCCATGCAATACCATACCACTATGGCGGGTTTTATACTAAGTTAAGTTATAATGCTACTTCGTAGACTTTGTACGCAAGTAAGAGAGGAAAAGTGATTCTGGCTCAAGTCAAGTCTCAACTCTTCATTGCATTGCTCTCTGTGTGCAAAACATGAAAAACAAGTTTCAGACTCACTTCCCAATTTAGTTTTCAACTAGCAACTTGCTGGAAAAGATCTTCCGTCATGTAAAGAGTAAAGAGTCCGTCGGAATAGAAAATGTAAGAGAGTGGAAACATGTTAAAGCAAAACATTTATTGTGTTGACTTGACTTGGCTTTCCTTCCTCTTGAAACTATTTATAGAAGGAAAATATCTAATGTCACATTTTGTATGAACAAATTTAATATTTTACCACATAAGTAATCAAGTTCACGGAGAAAATGTCTTCTTGATTCCATTCCCTACCAGCACAATTGACTAATTGTGAATAGATTTGTTAGTTTTCATTCACCCCAGAATTTTGTTTACTATTCCCCTCCCACGTTCGTCATATCATAAGTCACAACTTACGACCAACCTTGTGAAAATCCAAGAACTCGAAATATTACAAAACAAGTAACCAATATCTGAGAAATTTTATTTTGACCAGCTAAGCATGCCATGCACTTCCTGAACCCACTCTAAAAGGCCTACCAAACCAATGAAACGTCAAAAAAAATGATTCGTACAAGAAAACTTTACACCAAATTGTGTGCTAACTAGAACCAAGTAAAATCTGACTGTTGTGCCATGCTATGACTCTAAAATTTCCCAAACCAAGCTAATTCATAAATGCTTACATCATCAATCAGTTCAGAAGAAGTCAAACCAAAAAATCATACAAAACTCATCGGAACACCACCATCACCACCATTCATCATACATTCATGAGCCAGCCAAAAATCGACTGAGTCTTTCGTCTAGCTCAACTATATCAAGTATTTATGAAATATTGGTGTGATGTGATATTACATTGGTTCGTTCTCTCTACTACATGCTCTTGTCTGTCAGTGTACAAGTGATACATAGTAGTACGGAATACGGATTTCAACACAATACAAGTTACCTCTACTCTACTCCTCCAACTCTTAGCCACATTTTACTAAATATCTTTACTTAGTGAACATGTTAGGTTTTCTGAGTAGATTGTATTGTGTAGTAAGTAGGAATATGATATGCGATGTAGCTTAGTAGTACATTTGCCATTGCCCAAATCATACTTTAGCTTACCAACTTTTCTTTACATTTGGTATACATACATATATTTTTCCTACCTACCTAACATAGCACATGATTTTTTCCACGATGTTTGCATGCCTGGCCTGAGAAGTGGTAGTGCTGACTCGTTTAGTTCAGATACTGATTCAGAGCAAGAGAGACACACACATTTTTGCTCGCTCTCGTTTTTACTCGTAAAAAATATAAAAAAGTGAAGTTTACAATTTTACATTACACAATACAGTATACACTTAATTTCTAGTTTCGTTATTTCGCAATTAAAGTAAAATATAATCTTACTTTCTCACGCACACGAAACCAATATGTAATGGAAATAGTCAAGAAGACAGCATAATAGTAAAAATCAATCTAAGAAACAATATTCTTAACATTTTTTGCCACATACACTCAAATTCAACATATTGAAGTGAAGTTTGTGTAGAATTGCTTAACACAATGCACAATACAACATAATTCGTTTATACACTGAATTTAACGTGAATTTACGCCACGCAAATGTGAACCACAATAGCAAAGAAAACACATTGTGACTAACAAGTTTTCAATGAAAATGTTTAAAGAACAAGTTAACACAGAGCCACAACGGAGTACATAGTAAAGTCACGTCATAGGAGACCCAATTCTCCAGTCAAACAACTATATTTTTTTGAGCATACAAATTTTCCCAAATAAAGTGAGACTCAATGCCATCCTTAGTAGAAAAAATGCAGCCGTGGACACAGCAGACGCATAGTTTTATACCAACTAATCTGTTACGACGGAGTTGGTCATCGTCATCCGCCAATTCGTCCACACCTCTCACCTCAGCCTCCTCCACGGCATCCTTAATATCTACCTCTGGAGGAAATTTGAGCAACTGTAACAGTGGAGGTTCGGCGGATGGAACGTTAAAAAATGATAGTAAGAATGCCACTAAAAGTAGTTCAACGCGTGCTGGAGGTAGCACCGGAAGTACTAGTTTCTTTGGAAAATTCTGCAGTTCAAGTAAAAATAATAATAGTGGCAGTGCAAGCAGTAGTAGTTATAATAACGTATGTGGAGGATCCCGACCAAAGAGAAAAACACCAATACTCAGCACGTGTATGAGTAACTGGGTTAAGTTTGACCATGACTGTCAAAAGCCATCTCATTGTACGAAATGCGAAGACAATCAAGAGCTCACTCGAAAAGTCTTATTCACGTCTGGGGGCGGTGTGCTAATTACTACGGGTAGCAGTGGAAAAGGAAAGCATAATCAACGTCATAGTCATAGTTTTTTCGGCGGTGGTGCCAGTGCCAATAGTCATCATAATCATAATAGTAATCATCATCAACATCATAATCACCTCATGACCAACGGTGGTGGGATGTCCTTGTCGGAACCATGTAGTCCTATTGAGCGTGTTGGTAGTAGTGTTGTTGGGAATAGTACGATAAGTAGTGATCGAAGTCATAATAGTGCGTTCCCTGGGGAAGTGGTTAGTTGGGAGAATGCTAAAAATTCCAGCTTTAAAATTGTGATAAATGTTCCATCCCTGGATCTTAATTTGTTCCAAAATGACAATATCCAAGTGGAAATTGTGTGTAACAAGAACAAAATGGCTACGGGGAAAGACCTGGAAACTGTACAAAGAAACAGAACTGAACTTAAATGTACAGGGTGGTACTGGGAAGGAATTGACTCTGAGGTAAACATCCATAAAATATTATATACTTTTACAACATCTAGGTTTACTTTATACGTCTTATTCTAGTTTACTACTTTTGAAAAAATGCGTTAAAGTTTTATGCCCGATTTTATTGCAATTTTTGTAGCAATTTTGTAAAAAAATGCTTATTTAGATAGTTGTTTAATTATAGGCTTTTCCCTTCCCTGACGTAAATATTTTTTAGAGACCAACTTAATGACTTTTCAACGCCACACCGTCTGTATAGCCATGAAGTACTTTATCTCATTGCACAAATGTACAAAAGCTGATCTATGACTTTAAACTGCAAAGCAAAACATTACTTGTGTATAATGAACAACCATCATTTCTTGACAACTTCCGCCTCTCGTTAAATATAATTTTAATTTTAGCTCCGGTCTGGTATAAAAGGCGCACTGAACTGTTTTCATATCTTCCTAAGAAGTCGTAATCCAAATTTCACTGGAACTATAGGTATTATAGCTCATATATTTTTTTTGCGAAAAGTATGTTTCGCCTATTTTGAACAGGAAACAATTCCATTAGAAAGTGTTATATGTAGCGTGTTTCAATTTCTTGAGTGCAGTACAGACAGAGTACACACGAGAAGTTCTATGACCTTACTGATATTACTACGTGCTTTTAAACTAAACTTAACAAGACGGGCGAATAATATCCCAATTTTGATCATTGTGGATAACTTTTTACTCTCTGCCTCATGGGGTTCCCGTCCCGACTATTAATTCATGGTATTTACACACAAGACGCTTTTGAATAAGAACCTTTCTTCGTCTTTTTCGTCTTCTTCTTTCCTCCACGCTTGGTAGTCATAAAATTAATGATAAGTGTTTCACCTAAGCCTTTCTTTAAGACATTTACTGTAATTTACAGACTATTATTTGGCCATAACAATAAAATATGTGTATTTGTGCCTTGTGCATGGTATCATGGTTCTCATGTACCGAAGCGGTTCCATTTTCATACCTGACGATACGTTATGTAGCCACTGATTATTGTTAGTTTTGCGATTTAAAAACATGAAAACGAAAGAAAATGATGCTAAATACAATGTGACATGTAGCAAATCGATGAATTCTTTACAAAATTTCACTTGAGATTTGGCACTGAGTTATTCATTTCCTAATGCCATTATTATCATCACCATTCAACCTTTTGTTTTATTGGCATTGTAATAGATACCGAAACCAATATAATAAGTAGCAGGTATATGAGGTATATAGGCACACATGTCGATTTAAGAGACAGCAGAACGAAATTTCTTTTATTGTGCAACTCTCAAAAAAAGTTTAATTGTGCCCGTTGTCAGTTTTCATAAGGCTTGTACCGACTCACTTGTCGGTATGAAATACAAGACAGAAGATTTTATTGTAGTCCCACGCTTTTTGTCCGTTGACAGAACGCATCTAGCTATTTTTAATCAAGACTCAACATTTTAGAGGTTGGGATACTTACTATGTTCTTTTCTTTTCAAATGTAAATGCATGACCATCACAATTCACCATCAGTCAACGACTAGCTTGGCGATGACAATAAAAAAGATGCAATAAAACCAGAGCAAGAGCGTCACGAGCACGACACGACGTAGCTTTTAGTGATCGTAGATTTTCTTTTATGATTTTTGTTATATGCCAAGTCATAAAGTAAATAATAGTTATGGCCAAAATTTTGAATAGGTGGGTTTTAGTGCTGAAAGTTTGAGTAGTTTATCGTGTTCTTGATACTTGCACTAGAACTGATAGTCATCGGGACAAATAAAAGAGCAAGTTCATTAACTTGATTGCAAAAAATATGTGCAAAATATGTTTAAAGGAAAAATTTACTGCAAGTTAAGCTAAAACAAGTCATTTATTTATTTACGAGCATGAAGGCCAGTCGACTAAGTCGACTGGTCTAACTCCAACGCCACCAGAAAGAAAAAGTAATAATTTA
>JAQIWN010004445.1:0-11216 GCA_034699025.1 Entomobrya cf. arborea Gr-Col-00668 | reverse complement strand
TTACTTCTACAAAGCTTTGTAGTGTGTATTGGGGCGTCAGCAAATTTTATGGTTTACTATTGGTTTGGACCTGCTTTCCAAAGAGAGTTTTGGGCTTGTTTGAAATCAGTCTTTGGGAATAGGTTAGAGTGGGTTAATAGACATTATCAGAAATTTAGGAAGGATTCAGCGGAAATGAGTCAGGGCTCAATTAATCAGTAGTTTTAATTTATTGTTAGAGTTAAATTACAGATTTAAAAGCAAGCAAGTTTACATTTAGGTTAAAATATTTTTTTAGGAAAAATGTAACAATAAAAATTTCAAATGTGGCATATTATGCCTAAATAAATTAAATGTGGTTAGAAATAATACCTAATTATTATGTAATCGTTTATTTTATAGATTTCATACTAAATTTTTAAGTACTCATCATTACAAGTTGAACATTTTTCTAAGAAGTATATACTTTTCTTGGCCATGCATTCGTACTTAGCGACTAAGATAGACTTTAGTTCAACAACAGAATCATAAGCTTGTGGTAATATCAACTAATAAAACCACAATGAGTATATAGCTGTATCAAAAATTCCTGACTGAATATATACGTTTTAACACTAAAATTATAGGTCTTTCTTTTAGCCAACGTAAATTTCATTCCAAATTAATATGCCATTTTTTCTACAAATTTTACAATATTTTACCACAGTAAAATATCGATTAGATTTCTGGGTTTGTTTCTTTTTTAAATTCGGGATCGCATTAGTACATCTCTTCAAGTCCAGTAACCTATTTGGTATATGGTACCGTCTCAACAGTCTACATACAAGAGATTTATAATTACTACTGCAAAACACACGGGAAATATCTCGCTGATAATCCAGAACTTGGACATTTTATAACGCTAGTGTCATCTATTCTAACGTTGTTAATAAGATCTTTATGTATCCTTACAAATAGCGGAACAATTTTTATATTTCGAAATACAATTACCGGAAAAGTGTCTGCATCATATATGGAAGGCTTAGCTCTTTCGGTAGTGACAGATTTAGGTCTTTGTGTGGCCGCTTTGAGATTTTCATTTTTCACAATTTTGATATCAGGTAAACTACCCTGTATTTCATTTAAGTCTATCAAACTAATTTATGTGTAAGCTATATGTCATTTATTGATAATATCTCTGGATTTTTTATAACTTCCGAAAAATGTAGTCGTAATATTTATACCATTCATCTCAGATGCATACTTGTGTATACAATCACACGCACCATGTGCGTCTACGTTACAAAATTAATAACAATTCAACGTTATATCGTTGCTGCATTTCCACTTCAGTCAAAAGCTTGGCTGAAATGTCGTCCATGGAAATATCGATTTGGCTTTATTGACATTCTGATTTTTTTATACTGATCAAAATACCATGGACTTGTCAAAGGACAATCAAACCACTTCAAGATCATCATGACACAAAAAATCTTGAAGAATTTCCGTATTTAATAAAACGTAATGCTTTCGGAAGGGATTTTAACCGAGCATTACAGAAAGCGCTATTGATTTTAGACGTCTTTTTTCCATTCCCAATTTCAATTATATTCAATGGACTAATTTGTAGAATGGTAGCATTTCGTTCTATTATAGATTCATAAATGGACTCGAAGAAGAAAAACATTAAATGAATGTGGTTATGAAAGACGGTAAATTAATTCAGCGAAAATGTTTACCATTGTGGTTCTTGTGCTGTTATGTAATCACTTTGTGTTTTGCATTGTCTACTTTACCGGTCGCTATCAAAAGGTGATCTACAGGGTATCACTACAAAGCTTGAGTGTGGTTTTTGGGGTAGGGGCAATTTTTTTGGTGTATTATACCTTTGGTTCAGGTTTCCGAGAGGAAGTTTGGAAATTTATGAGATCTGTATTCGAAACAAAATATGATTTGGTAAATAGGCACGAAAACATTGTGGTGATAAAAGAGGAAAGTTCAATGACACTAAAAAACTTAAGACATTTTACTAGTCTTATATTTAGACCATTTAAAATTAAAATGTTCATTTCCAAAAGGTAAACGTACGGAATATCAAGATAGCTTATCAACTTATTTCTCGTAAAATATCACTTCATTTTATTCAGTTGATTGAATTAATTGCTTGGTTTTAATAAATATGTTGATTTATTTTTTTCAAATTTTCTTAATTTCTTCTGTTTCATATTATTATGCATCGTTGTTTTTATTGGTTTGCCTTTCCGTACAAGTCACTCGTGGACTCGTTTTGCCTTTTTTCCAGTTAATAAAACCGCAATCAAATTAATCACTCGTATCTTATAGTTACCAAGAAATCTCTGTTAACTTTTGGGTTGGGTGACTAATCTCCATTTGCATAAAAAATACAGTACATGCTTCGTTCCACAACAAATTAGTACTTATTTTTGACGATTTAAGATGAACTCCACAAATAAATATCGTTTAGACTTTTGGACCTGTTTTTTCATAAACTCCGACTCGAATAAATTCGACAAGGAAATATTTTTAGAAAATTTTGAAAATACCACCAATACCAGTCACCTTGTTCTCGAATCTTCTAATTATTATTGTAAAGCACACGGAAGCTATTTAACTGGACATTCACTCACATTGTTACTATGTGTGCTAACATTTTTAGTTGGATTACTCGGTGTTATAACCAATGCTGGAACGGTTTACCTCCTCCGAAATACAATCAAAGGTAAGGAACCTGCAAATTTTATGAAAGGATTGGCTTTACTAGCCATGGTGGATTTAACACTGTGCTTGGCTAAATCGTCCTTTTCCTTCCTCAGTATATTAATTTTGGGTAAGTTATAAAAACGTCAAATTAACTTCAATAAATTTCACGATTAATAACTTAAATAAAATAGTAAATTTTGCGTTTTACTTTTAGAAAACTATAGTCGAAATTGTCTAACAATTCATCTATTTCGTTTTAGTAGTATTATTTGTACAATCACACGTACAATGTCTGTTTACACTACAGTGATTTTAGCAGTTGAGCGTTATATTGTAGTTAGCTACCCATTTAAGTCTCAAAGTTGGATGATTTATCGACCTTGGAAATGCCGACTTACCTTGATGGCTGTATTAATATTCGCCATTTTTATAAAAGTACCGTGGAATTGTCAAAGTACAATAAAACTCAATGTTTATTTTAATGAAAGTTTAGTGCAAACTTCAAAATCTGATACGTATGAGGATATTGGAGGTTTTCCGTATTTAATTTTAAGAAATTCTTTGGGAAAGGAATTTCCTCGATGTCTAAAGCAAGGACTATTAATATTAGATGTTTTGGTCCCATTTCCAATTTTGGTGATATTTAATGCGTTGGCGTTCAAACAGGTAATATATATGTTTTATAAAGCATTTTCAAAATCTTATAAAGTTGTAATACTTGATGGTATTATGTGTGTAGGTCTATCAATGGAATAAAAAAAGAAGTGTTCTAAAGAGTTCACAAAAGCGTGAATTAAATGCATCAAGAATGCTATCAGTTGTGGTTCTAGTACTGCTATCCGAGCATTTGTTTTATTGTATCGTCTACTTTACAAACAGATATATAAGTGTTGTCTACCGGGAATTATTACTGTTACAAAGTTTAGGTGTGGTATTTGGATCAACCGTAAATTTCCTTCTTTATTACAACCTTGGATCTACTTTTCGACAGGAGTTTTGGAAATCCATGATATCTGTATTTGGAAGCAAATTTTGTTGGATAACAAAGCATTATGAGAAAAATTGTGGTATTGATGGCAGAAAGTCATGTGGTAATGTAAACTCATCAACAAAGTAGCTTTAACCAAAGTAAAGGTTATAAAAATGTATAATTGACCCTGATTTCATATTTTGTTTGGACATTGTGCTTAGCTGGTCATTTGTATCATTTCGGCATAACCGATAATTTAAAATAGGGTTAGGGTAAATATCATGATTGTTTTAAATTAGTTAAGTATTTTAAGCTTCCTTGCGTTCGAAATGTTTATTCGATTTATCTTTTAGTTAAGGAACTTGTTTACATGACTTAGTAGTCACGTGGCGTCTTTATTTTATCCATGTGTACTCTTAGTACTTGACAGAACTACCAAATAATATAGGTTTTTATTTTAATATCATTTTTGAAATTTTTTGAAATTTAATTTGTTTTAAAAATATTTTTAACATTTAAAAAAATATAATTATGTTATGAAGCTCTCACAAAAAAGTCTTGGTGCTTCATAAATGTATTCAGGTTTAAAACTGAAATAACAAATAAAATATACGAAAACGTATATACCATTTGTAGACTTCCTGATGAAAAATCAATTAAACCACCGTTAGAGTAGTTTAGTATTTCGTAACTCTATTTTTTGTTCTGGCTTGTTATGATTCTTATTACCTGGCCACATAAAAAAATACTTGCACTGAATGTTCATTAGATAAAAAAATCGCAGAGCTCTAGACATTTCTCAATATACAATTGCGTCTAAAAATTTTAAAAAATGTGATTTAAATTTTACTATAAATTATTTAGTATTTTTAGATGATTAATTTTTTGTAACTGTGGGGCCCAAAGCCCAATGCCAATACATATAAATTTGTATTTCGCAATTTTTCCTACCTGGGGCATATTTTTCTTGTCCAGGTGCTCAATAAAAATAAGTAGCTATGCTTAAGTTTACATCTTTTGAAAATTATAGCCCATGCTTTTCAAGTAATGTAAAGACATGGCCAACCAACCAAGTAAAAGTAATTTAGAAATGTTTTTATTACTTGAGTCTCATTTAAAATACAATCCACTTCTTGTATTTAGTTTTTACATCAAAAACATCATTGGTTCAAATAGTTAAAGTTAAAAGTTTAATCGAGTTAAAAGATTATAAATTATTAATGTGTTTTTCTTCCCATACTTAAAAAACGTTTTTCCTCAAAGACGTCATTCCAGTTTTATTCTTCAACTAAACATGTTGTCTAGATTTCAAAATCAGGTAATCCGGCTTACCAAAAGGGCATTTTTCTATCTGCCGCCCATTCCCTTAGAATGGGACCTTACCAAAGGCCGTTGTGTCTGGATCGACACAGAAAAACGTTGGATCTACGTAATCCTTCAGTGTATAAATGCTTTCTTTCTTGTTGTCCAGGGCTCATTTGTGATACATCTGTTTCTTAGTTCAGAAAATCTCCCAAGATATAGTGTCTCGTTGATGATTGAACATACCCTGATAAGCCTGGAATGTATTACTGTATTAGGTTTGGTCACCATAATTGTCCTAAACAGGGAGAAAGTGGAAATCATGAATTCACTTATCAAATGTCGGCACTTTTTGTACCAAGGTTAACTTTTACAGCATTCAATTATATATTTTGACATTATTAATATTTCATATTTTTATTTATATTTAGAGTATCCCGGTATTAAGGAAGAAGTTTATGGACTGGACTATGTACTCATACCAGTTCTTACAGCTTTGTCCCAAACAGTTCCGATTGTCTACTTGCAGTTCATTCCAAGACATGAAGATCCATTTTCATTTATTCTTGATCATCTTTTCACACAAAATTCCGTACATAGAAATGGCACTATGTTTATAACAGTACCATTGATGTTAATACGAGCAATCTTTCTACTTGGATACGCAGAAGTACTTCGATTGTGGTCTATGACAGTAACTTTTCTTGTCATTGTCATTTCAAACATTAAAAATAGTTTCAAGCTTCTAGAAGATGATAGATTACCATGCAAAAATGTTTTACGATATTACAAGCAAGTCTACATGCACTATGCTTTTGCGGCAAACCTGCTCATGAAAGTTGTTACAATGGTTATTACGACCGTATTTTGGATTTGCGTAATCGAAACCGTTGTGGTGATTAAAACTCGGAAAACAATGGATACTGCAATGTACATTTCTATTGTTTTGTCAGGACTTGTGGTGTTTTTGGTATTCTTCACGATTCTATATCAGGTCACTGTATTCACTGAAAGTTCAGAGAAAATCGTGCTAAAGACAAAGCAAACAGCTACTGAGCAATACGTTTTGGCTAAAACACCAAAAAGTAGAAAAGAATGGAAAGGTATCAAAATGCAATGTATGACTATACAAAGCATTCAAATAATATATTTTGGGGACATGACTATTGACAGATCATTTATGGTCAACGTACTTGATAACTTGACAGAAAGGGTAGCTGATGTATTGTTGTTGATTTAGATCATACGTATGCAATGTACGAAACCCCAAATTCTTGCTTCTAACCAACCACGTGCACAGATGTATACAGCCACATAGCTTTAAAATTAATCTAAAATACTCAAAGTCTAGACGTTTTTCTAGCTATTTAACATTTAAATATCAAAGTACTAAATTATTTACATCTTAGATGCCTAAATTTAGAAACTTGATCATAATTATATTCTTGAAACTAATACAAAAAACCAATTGTAATACGGTGTATTCTGATTTACGCATATTTAGAATAAAGTTTTAAACAAATTGTGCTTTTCTATTTCATTTCGTACCAACATAACATCTTAGCAAGCCAGAAGAGTTATCATGATATATGATTTTGACATATAGTAGTAGTATTTCATATAGTGCATTGTCTACAATACAAGCAAAAATTGAAGACTGAATACTGCTACCACAAACATGCTATATGTAGTTATCAAACCATGTACAGAGAAACTTTCAAATAGTCACGTCACTTCTTATCCCACTAATAAAATTTAGTCATCGCTATACCAATATTAAAGACTATAAAGCGTTCGTATCTGCAGTTTATAGTTATCAAAACATTGATACACGAATATCGGGAGATCATTCTTTTACTAATGCATCATAATAATTGGAAAACAAAACATGCCAAAAGCTAACGAATAAGGATGTATAATTACATATTATGAATTTATATCTGGATGTGGGTGCTTCAACAAATGAGTATTTACTGTGAAAACCATTATTTTTTATCAAGATTATTGCATATTTTACCAATTCAACAGCGACAATACTGCTACACATATCAAAAACATTATAAACATAATTCATCTGCTTCAGATAAATAAGCCATTCAAAGTAACTTAACATACACGAAATATTGATATTTAATAAATAATAGTTAAAGATTTTCATAACCAATATCCGAAGAATGGCTATTACTAAACTATCTTCAATTTTAACCTGGGAACAATATTTTCTGGGTAACAACTTATGACCAAAAAATGCAGGTAAGACGCTTGTTCTTTTTTGTAATTTTATCAGTAAACTATAAATAGACGCTTATAATCTGTTTTACAAGTTTTGGAGCACACATACAAAGTTTGCACAGACTTGAACGAAAAGGTTTCCTTATGGAAAGGCGACATCACAACTTTAGAGGTAAATGCTGTTGTAAATGCAGCAAACACTTTTCTGTTAGGTGGTGGAGGTATTGATGGAGCAATACACGCAGCCGCTGGACCACAGTTACTTAAAGAGTGCGCTAAGCTACATGGATGTCAAGTTGGAGAAGCAAAAATTACTAATGGATACAATCTACCAGCAAAAAGTAAGAAATATGTGAAAAATATTATCAGATGTGTTAAGTGAAGAAATAATATCAAAGCTATCTTTATCATAATATCCGTTTGTAGAAGTGATACATGCGTTTGGAACATCGAAGAAAGACCCTGGCAAACACGTATAAAAGCTGTTTTCGGTTGATGCTGAGTCATTCGATTAGAAGTATTGCGGTACCATGTATTAGCACCGGTATATATGGATATGACCCTGAAAAAGCTGCTCAAATTGCAATTCGTGAAACTCGTGGTTTTCTACAAGATAATTATATTAAGGTTTTTTATACTTTGATTAAGTAAAATCTCTAAGAAATTACGACGCATACGTATGTAATATGAAAATATTGCTTCTTATATAAGATCTTTTTCTTTAGATCGACCGCATAATCTTTTGCGTCTATCGGAATGAGGATCTGCGAATATATGAACAGTTGCTCCAGAGGTACTTTCCCGTTTAAGTTTTTACACGTTTTTTGCGCTGTATATTAAGGGGTCCTACAAGTATGTTACAAACCAATATTTGGAAATCGTGACTTACTTTATTTACTTAAGTGGCAACTAAGTGCTTTAGTATGGAACTTTATCCGATGGAAAATTTATTTGAATAAAAATTTTCGACATAAAAGGTACATTTAAGTTAATTTTCAATTGGTATGGTAGAAAATATTTTTAACCGCTTAATAAGTAAAATTAGTTGGCAAATAAAAGTGGACAAGAATATCTTTTGCTTTAAGTTGCTAGTAGCTTGCAGAAGATAAGCAGTTTATATAATTTTCCAAGATGATTCAAAGTGTTCTTAAAAACTTCTTGCAAAAGTGAAATATTAAAGTTTAAACTCTAAATTTTAATTGCTATTTGCTCTTCTTACGGACACTAACTGATGAAATTGCATGCTTAATCAAATCCGTCATCTTCAAATTCAATACCACATGTCATTATTTGTCATAAGTTTTAAATACTTACAAATATATGTCATCGCGATTTCTTGTTGGCATTACTTAACTGAGCACCATTTAGTAGCATACATACGTATGTGTATGTACTTATTTCAGCATGAAGTTCTCTCTCATTTCATTTATACTAATATTTTTTACTGTTTGCATTGCATCGGAAACTTATTTAAACTATTATGCAAATCTATTTATCACTGAAGGCAGCATCAACAAATTCAATAAATACTGGAACTTTTTCAAACTTTTCCCTTCAAGTTGTACAATACATTTTGCAAGACAAAGATACACATGGGATGACTTGTTTCATAGCTTTTTGTCATACTGCATCCTAAACACTGACAATATATGGTGTCCCAGACTACTAACTTACGCAAGTTTCGACACGCATGCTGTACGATTGCAGAACTCAACTAAATGGGGATCAAACGAATTTGAAGATCTAACCCCAATATTCACAGAAACATTTCGGGGTAAGAGGTTCAAAGGATTTTGCGTAGCCCAAGTGGCCATAAACAGAGGCTACAGCATAGACTTCCCAGTCGACCATTCGTATTTCTATAGTCTTGAGAACTTTAAAGAAAGCAAGAATAACTTGAAGTTTTATACTCCAGACTACGTGCTAAATCAAGCTTATTTCGAAGAAATCGATAACATTGTTAAGACTCCATTTATAACTGTACCATTCTTTTACAGTTCTACAATCATCCTGTTTTTATACTCCGAATATAGAATTTACCTTAACTGTATTACATGCGATTATGATCAATTTCTATCTTTCTTAAATTACAAAAATGGGCTAGACCTAAGAAGAAAAAGTCAACTTATCCCAGTAGCTTCAGATATTTCACTAAAACAAATATCTAGTTTACTTGAGTCATTAAATTTTGAAAAACCATCCCCAAAACCATACCTATTCAAAAGAGATCTTGCAAAACTGAAATGTTTATATGAAGAGTTTTTCGTTGGTAAGGTATTCTGGCATGTAGTTTTTGTAGAGTTTGAACCTTGCATAAAGCATTTAGTTCTTTGCAGTATTAACTGCACTGAGAATACGTTACATGATATAATTAAGGAAACATTTTATTTGCAACTTTTTAAGGATAGTATTTATAATACACCTGTCCTAAATCATGGAGGTACATCATTCGGAATTAATTACTCCGTTTTTACTAAGCGGAGTTCAGGTGGCTCCCAGACAGTGGATAGCTTGTTAGCTCCAATTGATTTACAGGGATGGCTAGTGGCAGTAGCAACAATCGTGGGAATTCAATTTCTTATGAAATGTTCTGGATTTAAAGATAGCTTGTTTTGGCTTTATTCTGCATTATTAGAGCAATGTGAAGATCAAGATAAGTATTTGAACAAGCGAAATATTATTTTGGTTGTTGGGTGGTTTATTCTGGTATTTTTCTTGAGAATTGTGTATACTTCATCGATGTATGCTTACATGACTCAAGAACCTGCACCAACAGCCTTACCGTCAAATTTTACAGAACTATTGAATCAAGCCAATATAAATCTAGTGTTTCAAGAAACAGTTTTATTTTATTTGAAAGATCATGTTGATAAAAGAGTAAAGGATGACCAAAACTACAGTTTCTTCAGTTTTGAAAAATTCAGGAATAGAATTTGGAAAATATCTGTGTTAGAAGATATAACGAGTGATTCTAAAATTGCTAATTTTGAATGCTCTCGTTTATTTTTTGAGAAAAATATTTCCAATACGAAAGATAAATGCATTAGTGGGGACAGATTTTCCTACTTATATAGTACTGGAATGGAATTGAAAAATCATTCGAAATTAGTATTGGTCAAACCATATGTCATGCTACTTGGTGGACATCATATTACTGAAAATAATGAGTTTTCACTTTTTTCATCTCAAACATTTTGGGTTTATTCGAGAAAGAGTTATTTCAGTAAAAGGTTTAGTAAAGTTTTGGCATGTTTAGTTCATTCAGGTATTTATGGTTTGCAGGTTCGTTATGCAGAATTGCGTAGTTACAAACTATTTGAAAAAGATGAAATAGACGATTCGAAAGATACTTCAAGTTCTCGTCACGTCAGCTCGTTGACAGCCATGCTTAATATTTGGATGAAATACGACTGTTTTTATCGATATAAAGAGGTTTGTTCAAGTCGCTTTAACTTGAATGATAATAATGATGAGAGTGACGTAGTACACTTGACAGACTTGACAATTATTTGGATGATGTTTTATGTTTTACTTTTGTTTTGTGTTGTAATGTTTCTGTATGAGCAGGTAAAATATACTTGTACAACACTGCTTATGCCATAAAATTACGAAACAAACAGTTTAAGATCAATCACTAAAAATACCAGCAAAAAATACGCAACGTAATCCAGAGAAAAATATTAGCAAATTCAAGTAAATACAATTCTTCTAGGTCATTTTTTAAATTTTTGCACGTGTTATTGCTATCAAATACTACTTTATTTTTACTTTATTCTTTAAAATAATTTTATATCAACTGAAGCATACACATTCAATATCAGGTTTTGTTATACTTTTGTTCAGATCTATCTTAAATAAATGAAATGTACTTATTAAATGCTTGTGATAATACGAATTATGTTTACTAGTATCAGTTTTGAAATCCTTGTGTAAAGAAATAGAATTCAGATCAGTTGAAAACACTATCACCTATCGTTAGTATATTAAATTTGTCCAACAAATTGCATAATCGGTTGCATTCATTTACCATTTT